>CM055100.1:10529334-10674348 GCA_029204225.1 Diphasiastrum complanatum | reverse complement strand
GATCTACTCACCAAGCCTCTACTCAAGAGTTCCTCTATCAAACATAGATCCAATCTTGGAATGATTCCGAGATATCTTTTTAGGAGGAGTGTGAAAGGTTAATAAAAAGTTAACTATCATAGCTTTAGGGGTTTTTCTAAGTTTTTAAGTTCAAGCATCTTTGTGTAGGAGTTTGATAGGGCCAAAATTGGGCAACGATGGCAAAATTGTCAAATTCCACATGTAAAGCCACAATTTGGCCAAAAGTAGCTTATGATGCAATCTCGAGCTAGTTAGACTTGTGACACTTGTTTAATGTAATTTGATGAGTGATCAAGTCAAAGTGTTGCCTTTGGTCAAGGGGTCCAATCAAAATTGAGAAATCCTCATGAAGGTCCAATAGAATTGCAAGATAGATGCATCACTCATCCAATAGCATTAGAGAGGCTAGGATGAGGGGTCCAATAGGAAGTAAGCATGGCTCTCCATGAGTTTTCATATGTACTCTCATTAACAATCATAATTCAATTGAGTTTTTGAGACAATTTTAGAGAATTGTGGATTTTGCTTGTATTACACCTCTCTCTCGTACCCGAGTACAAAAGTGGTCTATTCTCTCTATAACCCGAGGAGAGTGTGAAGAATTGCCAAAAATTGACAAATCTAGCTTGATTAAAGACCATGTAGAACATTGTAAATATTGTGTATAATTGGGTTCCACACATGTAGAGGCCAAGATGCCACGTGACAACTCACTCCTAAAAAAAAAGAAAATTTTTGGAGCTCATTGGCATCTCAAGCTAGTTCACTATGTACATTGAGTTTTTGTGATCCAATGCAACCAAATCAATTTCTACTTGTTTCTTAGGTTGAAGGCCGTACTAAATCCTGTAGTACACACGTGTGGACTCGGTTTATTAATGTTGATCAATGCTTTTGATTGTTAATGCTTGTTGTTTGTCCAAATTGCCAATCTAGATCAACTTTTGATGACTAGTTTTTTGGTAGATTGTTAAGCAAGCATCCAATCACTCTTGTGGATCTTTTATAGATCCATTTTACGGTCCTAAAGTACAGTACTTTCAAATGGTATCAGAGCCAAGTACAAGATCATAAGACATTGATCTAATGCAAATCCATTTTATAGCAAGTTTTGGTGCTAAAAACTAGTATTGAGAGGGCAAGCTAGAATCTTGATTTTGGTAAGGGAGATTTGATCCCAAACTTGGTAGGGGTCCAAATCCGTACTATCCACATGTGTGGGCACCTATGAACCTGCATTTAATGCATGGTATTCATTGGATCCAAACAAATTCAATTTGTGAGCTTTTGATGTAATTTTAGTGGAAATTCTTAGAATAAGCTACCAAGATTGAGTGCCATTGATTAGATTTGACTTAGGGTCATGAGATCTATTAATCTAGGCTGAAATTAGGTCCTATAAACTTGTTTTACAGGTCTTAGAAAGTACATCAAAAAGTGTGAAACAGATTAAGTCATTTTTTTGTCCAAAAATAGCCAAAATTGGCAAGGTTTGATTGTAAGTAGATTTCACATCATCTTATCTTCATTCCAACTTTGTGAGGGAGTTCTAGAACTGAGATTATAAGTCCAACTGTTGGATTAGAAATCTAATTTGAGTGAAAAACTACAAGAGAGAGACCTTAGTGAGTTTCTAGAGACAATCAAATTCATTTCTTGGCAAGATTTGTTTGAAAGTAGTTTTCACTTCATCTTATCTTCCTTCCAGCTTTGTGAGGGAGTGATAGAACTATTATTATAAGTCCATTTGTTGGATTAGAAATCAAATTTGAATGAAACACTGCAAGTGTGAGACCTTTGTGAGTTTCAAGTCAATCAAATCTATTTCTTGTTTGTAGAAGTCCCTAGTAAGATGGGATCTGCTGGAGCATACCTTCTAGAAGCTAGTGAGAGGTTGAATTCTACAAATTATGCTATTTGGAAGGTTAGGATGGAGTCACTCTTGGTGCTCCAAGACCTTTATGAGTTCTTGATTGAAGATGAAGATGTAACCTCTAGGTGCACAGAGTTAGCTAGATACAAGAAAAGATCTAGCCTTACACTTCATTGTGTGAAGATGAAGTTAGCAATGGTTTTGTTGAGGAGAAGTATCAGCTTGTACTAGTGCTAAAGAGGCTTGGGAGTCTTTAAAATCAATCTATGAGTCTAGCAACACTTCTAGAGTTCTTATGCTTAGAAATCCAATTTGCAAGAGCATGAGGAGAAGGTGAGGAGAGTGCACAAGATTATGTACTTCAGAATAAAGTCTCTAAATAGGGATTGGCTTCCATTGGAGAGAAGATTCATGATGGAGAGCTTGTAGAAATTGTCCTATATGGTCTAGGAGATGACTTTGCACAAATTTTTGGGTCCTAACGTTTCGCCATCCAAGACACTTTGCCAACTATAGAAAAACTTCACAGTGTATTAGTGGCTGAAGAGTGTAGGATGCTCCATGCAAAAATCTAGAGATGAGTTTCTTGTCTTTGTAGGATGGTGATGAGAAAGCCAATTTCTCATCCAAGGGCAAAAATAAGACCAATGGAAAGAAGAAACATCCAAAGGAGGCCAAAGAAGAGGATGATGCATCAAGCTCAAAGGACAAGTCAGAGCAGAAATGTTTCTTTTGTGAAAAGAAGGGGGCATTATGTATCTGAATGCTACAAGAGGCTAAGAGCACAAGTGGAGGAGGACAAACAAGGAAACCATGCAAAGGAGGAGGATAAAGTAGATGTATTCTTGATGGCAGCTACATCCTCACCAACAAGCAATAGCAATTCAAGAGACAATTGGTGGATTGACAGTGGGGCTAGCTCCCACATGTCTTGTGAAAAGGACTTTTTCTCAACCTTACACTCATTCAATGTTGCTAAGAAGTTTGTCTTTACTGCAAATGATGAAGACTGTAGGATAGATGGTGTTGGCACAATCTCTTTGTGTCTAGAATCCTCAAAATGTATGGATCTAGAAAATGTCCTTTATGTACCATCAATCACGGAGAATATGCTTAGTGTTGTTCTACTCTTAGAAAGTGGTTTGGATGTCAACTTTAAGCATGGTGTTTGCTTCATCTTGAAGAATGATGTTTGGATTGCAAAGGGATTTAAACATGGAAGATTGTTTAAGTTGGAAGCTAGTGTTGCTTTTTGAAAGAATGGAGCTTGTGGAAAAGGAGGAGATCACTCAAGAGGAGATCTTGACAAAGTGTGATCGTGCTTGCATTGAGGAGGAGCATCAAAAGGAGGAAGATCTTGAGGATCAGCCTCAATCTTGAGAGTTCCAAGGGAGTCCTCAATGACAATGGCCGAGTCATCAAATTGCATGCAAATTGGTCCATTCAAGTGTGCATCTTGCAAGGGTGGTGAGCATTGGAGAGTCTATTATCTTTGAGTACTTGTTAGATAGTAATTAGTAGACATGGATTGACTTGTTGCTATCTTTAAGATCTATGGTGTTTCGTACTCTTTATGACAAGACAATGAAATTATGATGCTTTCAAATCTCCATTTGTTGTTGATAAGCAATTTCATTGGATAACTATTTTTGTAATAGTTTGAATAGTGTCATAAAAGATGAAACCTCATTTGTATTGGAAATCTTTGGATCCACATGCTTTGAGCATGATCATTCCAATGTAAGGACCAAAGATTATCCTATTTCAATGATAGGAATAATGGTAGTGTTTTGCTCTTCAAGTAGAGATTGTAGAATCTACTTGTTTTCCACAAGAGAAGTTGTCAATGGTGGAAATGTGATCTTTCAAGAGTGGAAGATTTGTAAACTTGAAGAAGCACCTTTGGATCAACACCTTATTCAATTCATTGATGGTTTGGAGTCAAGTCAAGTGGAGGAGCAAGCTCAAGACCCAAGGACTCCAAGAAGAACCTTGAGTATCAAGATGGAGCCATCAAGCTCAATCATATGGATCAAGCAAGTCAAGTTGTCTTTGGCAACATTATTTATGCACTTAAAATTTTAATTGATGTATCTTCAAGTGCACAAAATGCCTTGGATTCCATGGCTTGGCATGATGTATAGTTTTTGAAGTGTGCTACATGTATATAGACACATTTATGGAACATCTTGTAAGGGATCCTCTAAGAGGTGGTGAAAGATCCTTCATGGACATCATTCTCTATTGGAGTCTCAAAAGTTCCTTGTTTGTAGCTGGATTTTTTAGACACTTCTAAAAGCTCTCATTCATCTATCAAGAGAGTTGTAAGTAGATCAAGCTAAATTTGAGGAGGAGTGTGAAGAATTGCCAAAAATTGGCAAATCTAGCTTGATCAAAGACCATGTAGAACATTGTAAATATTGTGTATAATTGGGTTCCACACATGTAAGGCCAAGATGCCATGTGGCAACCCACTCCTAAAAAAAAAAGAAAATTTTGGAGCTCATTGGCAATCTCAAGCTAGTTTCACTATGTACATTGAGTTTATGTGATCCAAATGCAAACCAAATAAATTTCTACTTGTCTCTCAGGTTGAAGGCCGTACTAAAGCCTATAGAAGTCACGTGTGGTCTCAGATCTCAATGTTGATCAATGCTTTTGATTGTTAATGCTTGTTGTTTGTCAAATTGCCAATCTAGATCAACTTTTTGATGACTAGTTTTTTGGTAGATTGTTAAGCAAGCATCCAATCACTCTTGTGGATCTTTTGTAGATCCATTTATGGTCCTAAAGTACAGTACTTTCACATAGAGGAGCTTGGCTTTACTTAGTTTTTTCATGAATCACTTTCCCACATGTGAAAGTACTTTTGGTTATCAATCTATGCATCTATCTTTGCCTCTTTGCCTTAGATTTTTGATCTAGATCTTGGATTTCAATCTAGCATTGATCTAAAAGTGCATAAGCTTGCTTAGGAGATCATTCACACCTGTAACATAGGCAGACAATGTTCACATGCCAAACTCGATTATCTTGGGTCCTTGATCAAGGGCCAAGCTTTGTCTTTTAACAGAACTTGACGTTACAAGTTTTGAAGTGCAGTCATAACAGAGTTGAAGTGGGCCCCAACCCTTCAACCACTTTAGGATTTTCATTTTGAAGGAATCCAACTTTCTTGACATTGTTCACTAACATATTCTAGCAAAAAAGACAAAAATAGAGTGATTCAATCACTTGGAGGGAGTGAATAGTTTTAAAAACATAATTGGATAGGGACTATAAAAAATAATTAATTACATATTAATTTTAAACTCTCCAAATTGGAGATCTATGCATGGATAGCCCAACATTTTAAATAAGATGGTTTGGCCATATTTTACAATTTTTTTTTGTCTTAAGTGCACTTGTGAGCTATTTTAAGGCTAAGACTTCAAATTGTGAGAACTTTCTAACCATAGGCCGAATTGAGGTGCAATCACAAATGAAATTTATCAATATGTGAACCTATATTCTTGTAGTTAGGTTTATTATATGGAGCCATACAAAGTGCACTAATGGCCACTTTGAGTGATTGTCGTCCTCAATTCTGTTGATTGACAATAAATTCTTGGTGAGTGTAAGAACATATTATACATCAGAATTGATCTTGAAGTGTCATTTTGGAAGTCAATTTGTACAATCCTTCGCCTTCACGTTCAACCTTATGTGAGCTAGAATCTTTAAGGTAGAGGTTCTTGCCATGTGTAGAAGCATTAATTGTAACAAATCACTCTCTTTGAGACTTCATATTATGTGAAGTGTATTAATTGCAATGCATAACAGACACGTGTGAGGAACATCCAATTTCAGTTTGGGAGTTCTCTTTCATGTTTGATCCAAAAATCTGCTAGATAGCTTGTTTTGAAGCTATTTTTGTCTAGTTTTTTATGCAATCAGTTTTATTCCATTTGGTTGAGCCAATCAAAAGCTATAAGATTTTGAAGAGGGTTAGGTAGGGCACCTAGACCTGGGTGAGACACATTTGGTTTGGTCAAGAGATTGCTTGTTTGATCCAAAATCACAGTTGAATGCATACCAATCTCATCTATATGTGATCTAGGCACTGTTTTGAGATCTTAGCCATTTTTGTTTCATGCAATATCATTGTATTTGAGTCAAATTTGGTTTCTTAGTGTATCACGTGCTAAGAGTGTTAGATCCTAACTTTGCCCATAGTCCATCATTTGATGTGAAGTAGATCTAGTTTTGGAGAGATTGAGATAGCTAGTGAGAATCATCTCACAGTTTGTTGCAAGATCTTGCATAGGAGATGGTAGCACACCATTATTGGATCCTATAGTGAGAGAGAAGCAACATTTTTTTTTTTGTTCATCACTTTTATTTATCTCCACTTTACATGACTTCAATGAGTTCATACTTGTTGCAACCAAGTGAGAGATTGTCTACTTCCAATTATTCAATATGGAAGTTGAGGATGGAGTCCATCTTGATACTCCAAGATGTGATGGACATTGTACTTGGGATTGAGGAGGAGCCTCAAGTCCTTCAAGAAGTACAAAAATACAAGAAGAGAGCTAGGATGGCTCTCCACTACATTAAGATGAATGTCTCTAATGAGATATTGAGGGAGATTGGTGATTGTTCTACATCCAAGGAAGCTTGAGATTGTCTCAAGTCCATCTATAAGGCTAAGAACACCTCTAGGCTCCTCACTCTTAGAAATCAAATATTCCAAAGTAGTCAAAAGAGTGATGAGAGTGCATCTAATTATGTTTTGAGAGTCAAGGATATTCATAGGGAGCTTGCATGTATTGGTGACTCAATCAATCCAAAGTGAGCTAGTCCAAGGACATTCTCAATGGCTTGAGAGATGAATATGACAACCTTGTCCAATTCTATGCCATTAAGGAGGAGCTACCAAATAGGCCCTTCAAAGTGTGCTTATTTCTGAAGAATCAAGACAAGAGTACAAACTCTTGAGGATGGACAAGCTATCACTCAATCATGATGATGGCAAAGTTCTATTTGCCAAGCACAAAGAGAGGAGTAAGAAGATACACCATCACTTCTCTAATGACAAAGCTAAAGACCAAGATGGAGAGGAGGAGGATACCTCACATGCTTCTACTTAAAATCTCAAGAAGAAGAAGATCAAGTGCTTTTATTGTGGCAAGAAAGGCCATTATGCCACCAATTGCTTCAAGAAGAAGAATCAACTCAATCAAGCCAACATCACCAATGAGAAAGAAGACTATATTGCAAGTGATGGAGAAGGCTCTCTTATGGCATCAAGCTTCTCCTCTTCCACCTTCAACAAGGATGACTCATGGTATATTGATAGTGGAGCATCTTCACATATGTGAGGCTCCAAGCACTTTTTTTTTCATCTATTATGCCTTATGATGGAGTCAAGAAGACCATATACTTTGCAAGTAAGCATGAGTGCAATATTGAAGGAGTAGGGATTATTCCCTTGAAGCTTGCATCTTCTAAAGATCTCTTTCTCAACAATGTTCTTTTTGTCCCAAAGCTCACAAAGAACATCTTAAGTGTTGGCCAACTTCTTGATAGTGGCTGTGATGTCAATTTCAATCTTAATTGTGTGATCAAGAAGGATGGTGAGATCCTTGCATATGGATCAAGATTTGAAGGCATCTACAAATTGGATCCAAGTGAGAGTGCAAACTCTCTTGATGTGTCTTATATGTCCAATATTTCAAAGGAGGATGATCACACAAGATGCACATATCTTCTCTCTTCAAGTATTATGGTGTATGATTATTCCTTATTATTCAAAGCATATGTTGAGAAGAAATTCTCATTGAAGATCAAAGCTTTGAGGAGTATCGGAGCTCTTGAAGGAATAGCCCCATATGAAGTTTTATTCAAGATGAAGCCTAAGGTTGATTAACTTAGTGAACTTGGTAGTGCTTGCTTTGCACATATTCCCTTGGAAACAAGAAGGAAGGATGATCCAAGCTCATGGATCATGATTGGATACTCATCCATCAAGGAGGCCTTTAGTGTCTTTACACTCTCTATTTCAAAAGTGATTGTGAATAGAGATGTCACATTGCATGAAGATTCAATCTTGGAAGTGGCCGAGATCAAGGCTTCTCAAGAAGCATCAGAAGTTATCCTTTTTGAAGGTATTCAAGTTATGATGGGGCCAATGTGTGAGGAGGAGTTTCTTCTTCATATGATTTCAAGAAGATCTTCAAGATGCATGGCCGAGTCTTTATGGCTCACCTTACATGGATAAGAGGGACATCTTTCATGTTATATCTACTACAACACATTCATATATGCATCTCTTCCTTTTCTTGAAATGCTACCTTGCTTCATTGAATTTTTTGGATCTCAAAGTTCAAGAAAAGCTATACTAGTTTTGTATGATGCTTATGGTATGGACATGTTTCTTGTCATTATCGACTTAGATGTGTTTCCAATACTTTTTGAAAGCAAGATATTGCATTGTCAAAAGTATGCTCTTGGTTCTAGTAAGAACAAGATTGAGCTTGGTACTCACTTTTTTGAAAATCATGTTTTCACATGTTTTGAGGCAAATTGTAAACTCCTCTTGAGATTAAGTGAAGCATCCAAAGTGGACACTTACATCCTTGAGAGAGTAACTAGCCTAAAAAAGATCAAGATAGTCTTTGATATCAAGATTAGATCCATCATGGATATAGTTCATTGTATGTGGACTAGTCAAGCTAGAAAGCATAATCTTGATAATCATCATTGTTTCACATCTTATCATCTTGATCTCCATGATCCTTATGAGGCTTGGAAGTCTCAGATTTCTCTATTTATGGTGCATCCATCATGCAAGTGGAACTTTCAAAGTCAAGATCATCATCAAGCATGGAGGAAGCCCATGATCATAGTGGCATATTGGTGGAGCACTCTTCAAAGGCATTGGCAAGAGATCTCTACCAAAGAGATCTTATCATGGATATGGTGAGGGTGCTGCTATGATGGATCCCTTGGCTGATCTTCACTTCTTATGCATACCAAATGATCCACTCAAAAAGATTTACAAACTTCTCAAGTGATCTAGTACCTTTCCAAGCTATTTTTTGAGGAGGAGTGTGAGAAATTGGCAAAAACCTAGCTTGGTATTTTTTATGATAGAAGTTTGTAAGTGAATCTCACATGTGTGGAGGATGTTCCCACGTGTGGAGAATTGTAAAGTAAATCAAAATGTTTGATATAGGGGTCTCATAGAATTTCATAGTCAAGCATTTAGGTGTAGGATGTTGATAGGGTCAAATTTGGCATAGATGGCAAATTATCCATTTCCACTTGTAATGCCACTATTGAGCCAAAATAGAGTAGGAGGCCAAACTTGTGCCAATTAGAGTGTAGACAAGTGTAATGCTTTTGTTTGATGAAGTTTAAGAGGTCCAATAGGATTTAGAGGTGGAACCATGTGTGGTCCAATAGGAATTTGAGGTGTGCTTGAATATAGTCCAATAGAATTTAGAGGTGCATGGATCAATGGTCCAATAGGATTAAGAGGTGGCAAAGTGTGATCCAATCATAGTTAAGCATAGTGGTAGCTCATAAATCTACTAGTATTATTGTACTCCCCATTTGGATCTAATTGACTTGGTGATTTCATGGATTTTGTGAGTTATTGGATTTCTAGCTTTCTCTCTCTACCCGAGAGCTTATGATGTTTTTTCTCTCTCTACCCGAGGAGAGCAGCTTGTTTTTACTTAGATTATTTTTTGAATACTTCCCACACGTGTGAGTGAGAGTTGGAAGTGATTGAATGCATGTAGTAGTGTGTTTTTGCCATATGATCCAAGATTGATCTTGAATCTCAATCTAGTCTTGATCTTGGTGCATCTACACACCTTAGGAGATCACAAGTACATGTTGTGGACAATCCACACGTGTGAAATTCAACAATATTTATCATGTACTCAAGATCTTGATTTCACTTAGCTAGTTTGCATCTTGTTCAACTCAAAATATTTATAGATTGTTTTTTCAAATCCAAAATGTCTACAGAAAACCCTAGCCCTTAGTCCCTTCTAGTTTATCTATTTTCCAAGGTAGTTACCCAATGATGAGATAACCTTAAGACCATTTGTAGTAAAGGAAAAAAGGTCCTTGGGAAAGCTTATTAAGTTGTCTCAAGTTATCAAAGTCATGGATTGGGACAAAATTTTGTCCTAGGCTTGACCATTTAACATCTTCTTTGTAGGTAGTCCCCTCAAAGAAGAAGAGAAAGTCAATATTGCTATATTACATTGACAATTGCCACAAGAAACAAAGAAGTGTCAGCGTCAAGGTTAAAGGGTGGTGAAAATTGACATTTGTTTGACGAATGCCAATGCCAAAAATAAATAAAATAGAATTTTTATGCACACAAATATGAAGTCAACCACTTTGAGATAGCCACGATGTTGACTCCTTATGGAAGGTGCCAAGTCAATAACCAAACCAATTTTATTTTTTTGTTTGATTATGGTAGTAGCCTCGATATCATCACTCCTCAAATGCCCAATGCCGTTGAGATTTGTTTGAAGGTAAAATGACAAATTTTAAAAATTTAATGGAAAATATAGCTTTATGTTTGTAGGGGTTCCAAGTACATACATATGAAAAAGCCACAAAGCAAAATGAAATGTTTCAAGATGTTAGATGAGAAAGCTAAGGTTATGTAGACATTTGGTCCATTGGTATTGGGTCTTTTTACATATAGAAAGAATTCAATTTCATTGATTAAGATTGATGAGTAGAATTGAATTCAACAATGTAACGAAAAGACTTTGGATGGCAACGCGAGTTTTATTCCATGAAGGGAAAGACTTTGGATGGCAACACAAGTTTTATCACCAACTCTTCACTATTCTAAAACAACTACTTACCATAAAGATTATGATCTATAAAAAGGAATGTACAATACTCATACAAAAGGTTTGTAAGGCCAAGCTGCCTTAGAAAACTCAAAATTACGTAAGTCTCCGTCATTTTGGTTGATAGAAAACCCCATTGAGAAATAGATCCTAGGAGTTAAAGGTCTAACTCCTAAGGAATGTAAAGCGATGTTAATTTTGGTCCTTTAAAATATACAAAAGGTAAAATGATAAGTTTGGCCAAAATACAACACTACTATTTTGTAAATAAAATATACCACTTGGGTGTGTATAGATTGAACAGAGGCACATAAGTGGATAGATGTTATTTTCAAAGTTACATAAGATTGTTCAAAGAACTGTGAATGGCACTACTTACTACCTATGGCCAAGGCCTCATCACAAGAACATGCAAGCAATAACAAAACTTGGATGTGTTTTCACAAAACAACAAGGATCATTTAGTCGTGTATTTTTGTTGAAAATTTTAATACTTAGACTTCTAAAAATCTTTTTTTTTTGTGATTCCTATCTTGTATAAAATAATTTGATTGTGTTTTAGTTTAAATAAAAGACATTGCAAATGACATTAAGTTAATGATTTATAGATCTTACAGCCCCAGTTGCTTTGAAATGACATAACTTGTGCATTGATGATTGTATATAAACTGATAAGGTTTGTTTACAACAACATTTCTTGCAAAGAAAAGCATTCGGGTATGAACTTGTACGAATTGCTAAAAATATGCTTTTTAAAGAGTAATATCATAATTTAAGATATAAAAACTTTGAAATATCAAAACAAATTACTAAAAATAGTACTACTATTGATATCATGGCAAAAATTCACAAAATCTCCCAAACCTGGGTATCAATATGAATAGTAAGATAGTTAATACTGGGTGTCCGGTTCTAGACCCTAGTATTAGAATTCATATACCAGTCGGGTAGGTTTTTTGATACCATGTTGATACCCATCATTGATACCAGCCGTGACCCTATATACCCACCCAACATTGGTTTAAACGTAAAAAGAAATGCCATAGGAAACACGTGGGACAATACAAAGACATAATTGCCTTTGGCAATTTTAGGCCTTTTTGGAGCCTATATTATATTTCATAATATAGGTCCCATAAATTCGGCAAGTAATTACCCCTCCCAATAGCCATTACCTAGTACTTAATGACAGAATTTTAGGGACATTTGCAACAAAAACAACAATTTTATAGAAACAATTGAACTAGGCAATATGTAGATGCCAAGAGTGACACCCATTCAAATACCCAAAGGTGGGGATTAAAGCAGACTCTTAAATATTTCTTCAGTTACTTAAATGTATTGTAAGCTTGCCTTTCAAGAATCACAAACAAGTTGCCTCTCTATTTCACAAGTTAGTACTTTGCCACATAGATAGATCAGTAATAAGTTCTCTGAATTGTTCGATTAGTTTCTTCACCACCAGATTTTTCCTAGTCACTTCCTGCATACAAATAGTAAAAATCAAAAACTATAATCAATAACAATTATTCAAAATACAAAATAAGACCAAAAAAATGTGTCAATTTAACCCAACAATCCCCATACATCAAAAGCCCCGTGTACACGATTGAGTCAAATATGTACTATGTAGATATGCAATAGATACAAAACTCTATTTTTTTAAGCTTGGGAGTTGGGAGAGACATAAACTTTGCAATATCTAATGCATTCCACGGTTATCAAACAAAACCACCAAGGGAAAAAATGGATGTAAATTTGTCCATAAAACGCACAAATCTCTTCTTTATTGTAGTCTCAAATCAATGAACAAAAGTTGCAAATAAGCACCAGAATCTCTTCTTTTTTATAGTTTCAAATTACTGGACAAAAGTTGCAAATAAGCACCAGAATCTCTGCTTTTTTATAGCATCAAATCACTGGACAAAAGTTGCAAATAAGCACCAGAATCTCTTCTTTTTTATAGTTTCAAATCACTGGACAAAAGTTGCAAATAACCACCAGCACCTCTTCTTCAAATCACTGGACAAAAGGTGCAAATAGGCACCAGAATCTCTTCTTTTTTTATAGTTTCAAATCACTGAACAAAAGTTGCAAATAAGCACCAGAATATCTGCTTTTTTATAGTCTCGAGTCACTGGACACAAGTTGCAAATAAGCACGAATATCTTCTTTATGATAGTCTCAAATCATTGGACAAAAGTTGCAAATAAGCACCAAAATCTCTGCTCTATGATAGTCTCAAATCACTGGACACTAGGTGCAAATAAGCACCAAATCTCTTCTTTGTGATAGTCTCAAATCATTGGACAAAAATTGCAAATACGCACTAATATCTCTTCTCTATGATAGTCTCAAAATCACTGGACAAAACTTGCAAATAAGCACCAAATCTCTTCTTTATGATAGTCTCAAATTACTGGACAAAACGTGGAAATAAGCACCAGGTCTGTTCTCTATGATAGTCTCAAATCACTGGACAAAACTTGCAAATAATCACCAAATCTCTTCTTTATGATAGTCTCAGATCATTGGAAAAAAGTTGCAAAGACGCACTAATATCTCTTCTCTATGATAGTCTCAAAATCACTGGACAAAACTTGCAAATAAGCATCAAATCTCTTCTTTATGATAGTCTCAAATTACTGGACAAAACGTGGAAATAAGCACCAGGTCTGTTCTCTATGATAGTCTCAAAATCACTGGACAAACTTGCAAATAATCACCAAATCTCTTCTTTATGATAGTCTCAGATCATTGGAAAAAAGTTGCAAAGACGCACTAATATCTCTTCTCTATGATAGTCTCAAAATCACTGGACAAAACTTGCAAATAAGCATCAAATCTCTTCTTTATGATAGTCTCAAATTACTGGACAAAACGTGGAAATAAGCACCAGGTCTGTTCTCTATGATAGTCTCAAAATCACTGGACAAACTTGCAAATAATCCCCAAATCTCTTCTTTATGATAGTCTCAGATCATTGGACAAAAGTTGCAAAGACGCACTAATATCTCTTCTCTATGATAGTCTCAAAATCACTGGACAAAACTTGCAAATAAGCACCAAATCTCTTCTTGATGATAGTCTCAAATTACTGGACAAAACGTGGAAATAAGCACCAGGTCTGTTCTCTATGATAGTCTCAAAATCACTGGACAAACTTGCAAGTAAGCCCCAAATCTCTTCTTTATGATAGTCTCAGATCATTGGACAAAAGTTGCAAAGACGCACTAATATCTCTTCTCTATGATAGTCTCAAAACCACTGGACAAAGCTTGCAAATAAGCCCCAAATCTCTTCTTTATGATAGTCTCAAATTACTGGACAAAACGTGCAAGTAAGCACCATGTCTGTTATTTATGATAGTCTCAAAATCACTGGACAAAAGCTGTAAACAAGCACAATATAGCTTACCTCGCGAAGTTCAGATGCCCGTTGCTCTAATTTCTGAAGGTCACCTTCATCATCCCTCTTTTCTTCCGAATTGGCAGCAGGCTCTTCTCCTTCCCTCATCTGCAAGATGGTTCATTACAAAAAAAGCCACAAATTCTTCACAAATCCCAATTATCTGCTGAAACCCTAAAACGCATTGCTCAGACAAAGATTGCTCACCTGTGGATTCGTGAAGATAGCAGTGAGAACAGCCCGAAGTGCCGCTGTCGAAGACCTATACCTGAGACGGGCATCATCCAAGGCTGCCCACCCGGGTTCTGGGAGCTGCTGAAGAACCGCTGTGGCCTCAGAACCTCCTGCTCTGCTCTCAGAATTTTTTGCCCCGCTGCTAGAATCTGCTCCTGTGGTAGGAAGATGAGACTGCGGCATGGCAGAGGGGACTACCCAAAGAGAAGGATTGTTGAGAACTTCATGAAGGGATTCCAGTATCTGGTGGGCAGCATTGACAGAAGCCTCAAGCTGCTTCTGACCCTCTAATGCCAAATCTGACAGGCTTTTGTTTGACAAAGACGAAGGAGCAGCTTCTTCCATGCCCAACAAGAGATCAAAACTTCTATTATCACCAAATGCAAGCCCTGATATTGTCAAGATCTCTGCTTATGTGAAACAATTGGATCACAACATACGTAATAGATACTGTAATGAGATTGATACTTGTTGATAGAAATGATCCTTTAGGATGGAGTGAACAAGTACATATGCCATTTCAAAATCTAGATGCTAGCATTTCTTTTTCCAATACATTGATTGCAAACTTTCACATGGAAACATAGTTTGAGATGAGTTCATGTTTGGAGCTTTTTGATAATTCTTCAAAGGAAACAACATTTTACTATTGCGATAAATATTTACATCCCTTGTTTAGCCACATTGCATGCCAATCTTGGACATCACTTTTCTCTTTCAACTCTTTCCCCTCTATTATTGTGGATGACTTTAATATGTATCACCATCCTTTAGATGGCCTAAACCGCATTGTCTTTGTTGAAAGACTTGTCTAGGATTGTTTTGTCGATGGTTTTAATCTGGTGGATGTTTTAAGCCTATGTCATTTGCCTATATTTCACACTGGGTCTAATGGTAGATTTCCTTCCCTTTAACATTCTTATATTCTCTCCTTGTAGGGACTTTCCTTATCCGCCCTCAAACCCTAATTCCAAGCACATGCAAAGCAATCAAGATGTGAAGAGGTTTCTTCTTTCATGTATCACGGAAGTTCGTTCCCATGAGAATAAAGCTTAGATTCATAATATTATGCATGCTACAATGATGATGTAACACTAACATCCACTAACTCTAAATCTCCATGATCTAGCTTACTTTTCTCTCTCTCTCTCTCTCTCTCTCTCTCAAAAATAGCAACAATAATCAAATCCAACAATTAACAGCAAATCCAACAAATTTGAAAATAGCAAAAACATATATGAGAGGTGAGACAGAGGAAAAGCAAAAACATATGAGAGATGAGGAAGAGGAAAAACAAGGATATTCAATTGCCAAATTGATAGAGATTCCACCTCCTTTGATTGAAATGAAAATGAGATACAATGTACTACTATTTATAGTGGATTTTGGGCACTTGGCCTCAATGCCTATTGACCAAATCTCTAATGCCCTTATTATTTGAATTTGAATTTTGGTGGGACACCACTTTATTCACTAGTTTCATTTTTCGGCCCCTAAACCATTTACTCTCACAAATAGCCTAAAAGTCTCCTTTATTGCTATCTATTAATAAAATAACAATGTGATCATTGGGTTGGAGTTATACACACAGGGTGCCAAATCTCTCACACTTATTTCGTACTTTAGATCAATTTGATTTGTATACATGGTATGGTAATGTCTCACCAAGCCCCAACAATATCCCCTACCAAAATTGGTGATGGTCCCATAACACATGCCTCAGCGCTTGAATGTTGTGAAATTTTGTGTTGTGATGTAGTTGGAGGAAGCTATTGGTGTCAATGATGAAATAAAATTTTGTCTACTCCAAGAAAAGATACGGATTCGCTTAATAAAACTTGTTGCTTTATTTGTGGATGTATATGTTGAAACTGTGAAAAGTACAGTACTAAGGACCATAAATGGATCTTTGAATGATCCACAAGGTGATTGTATGCTTGTTAAACAATCTATCAGAAACTAGTCATCAGAAAACAAGATCTAGTTTAGCAGCTTGATAGGAAACAAGTAGAGACAATCAAAGCATTGATCAAATAGTCTAATCCAACTCCACACGTGTGGAAATAAGGCTGTAGTACGGCCTGTAGACAGTGTTTACAAAGTGCCAAAGCTGGGTTTCATTGGAAAAATAGAGTAATCACCATACAATGAGAGGAAACTCGAGTTTCTCCTTGAGGCTCCAAAAAGTTTCTATCTTCTCACTATGGAGAATGGAAATACATAGTAAAACACACTTCCTTTGCAAAGTTAGGTGAAAATCCAGCATGTAATAAGGAAGTAGACTCCACTTTCTTGCCCTAATGTGAAAACCCTAGCCTAGATCCAAGAGTCATGCTTGGTAGGTGCATGGTAGGTACAAATCTCATCATAAATCATGGTCTAGATCTTACAAAGTAGGAATCACTACCAAATAGACACAACCACTCCTCTTGACTCGTGGTAACCTACTTTAGGTGTGTATGTACAAGTGGCACTTTGGCCATTCAAGTAACCAACAAACAATATTGACAAAATGTACAATATTCTACATGGCTAGATTTGCCAATGTAGGCAATTTTTCACAGAAACATGAAAAATCATCTATCTTGACTTTAGGCTTTTGACAAAGTTTTTTCTATGTGTATATGTTGTTCATATTGTAAATGCCAAATTTGGCCTAGAAGAAACTCGAGCTACACGGTTTCTTCAAGTCTAGTTGGTAATATACAACTTGCATATAGAATGTAGACATAGAAATGTCAATAATAGGCTTGTAGAAACTCGTGGCATATCACATGCAATGGTTGTAAGTGATCCATAGTGACATGCAAGGCATGCACAAAGTGAATTGGACACATGCATGATGATTTGTACAATTCTAGCTGAAAATTTGACACTTGGTTAAAGTAGGTAGAAATGCATGCATGTAAAGTGACAAATGTCACTGATTCTCTAGTTTTCACTTTTAGATGTGGATGAAAGTTGAAGAGAGATGGTTCTACCTTGAGCTACTCCAAACTCCATAAATATGTGTAGACTCTCTCATACTTTTTTATGAAGAACCAAGCTTTGAAGCTATTTCATGTCATTTTGGATCTACATTTTGCTCTCTCTTTCTCTCTCTACCTCGAGTAGAGGCTTATGCTAATGCATTAAATTCTTGTACTTCTTCTCTCTTGTTTTTTCAAAGAAGTCATTCTTTGATTCTTAGCATGCCAGATTGTGATTTAGCCATAAAATCTTGTACTAGATCTAAATCTAGAATCAATTTATGTTCTAAACACAAAGCTTAACAAGATTATTCACACTTGAGGATCATTCCCCACACGTGTGAGCTTGCTGGAATCTTATCATGGTATCAGAGCCAAATTAAGCTTTGCATGCTATTATCTCTGTTTGTGCAAGAATTTGTGAGTCCAATTCAAGCAAAAAAGCTGTTTATCACTTTTCTTTACCTTTTCTTGAAAAGTGTTTGGATCAAAGGGGATAGAAACAAGATTTTCAAATCAGAATTGATATTGTATAGAATTCTAGAATTCCGCACGTGTGAAAATCAGATATTTTCAAACCTCTTTATTTCCTTCATAATTAGTCCAAAAATATTGATGTTATAGCTTGATGGAAAGTTTATGAAGTGTACTTTCCATTGCAATTGATCTCAAGCCAATCTGATGTGTCTATCAAGAGTTATAAGCTCTTAAAGAGGGTAGGGAGAGGTCCAAAATCCGAGTGACTACTTTTTGATTTGATCTAATTTTGCTTGATTCATAATCCATTGTTTTGATTATTCAACACAAGAAACTGAAGATCAAGACAAAGTTTGGAGTTATTGAACACTTTTGAGCCTTCTTTAAATCATTAGTGTTTTCTTTTGTAGCATCTAACACATGCCAAAAGTAGAATCAAAATTTGTCTATACTCCTCAATCCATTTCGAGAGACTGATCTAGATTATCTTGTTTTGTAGAATATTTGAGATCTATCTCAAATACAATTGCAAGTTTTTCACATAGGATTGATAGCACACCCTTGAAAATTCCTATAGTGAAAGAGAGTAGCAACATCAAGTCTGTTTGGAACAAGCTCAAACATATAATTGTCCAATAAGAAGAAGTCTTCACAATATGGCACCTGTAGGAGGATATCTCTTAGAACCAAGTGAAAGACTAAGTACCTCCAATTATTCATTATGGAAGGTTAGAATAGAGTCAGTTCTTATACTTGGTATTGAGGAGGAGGGGAGCCTCAAGCACAACTTGAAATACCAAAGTATAGGAAGAGAGCTAGAATGGCTTTACACTTCATTAATGAATGTCTCTAGTGAGATTATAAGAGAAATAGGTCATGACATGTCATGATGACAAGATATCTGTCATTTCCATTATTAAGGACGCAGAAAAAAAGAATCCGAGCATTCAAGTATGTTGTCATCTGAATTGTTTATTTGATTTGTATATGTTATTTAAGTTTGATTTGCACTTGATAACATGGATTATTTATTTATTAAACATAATTTGAGTTTCATATGTTTGTTGCAGATCATGTTTGGTGGCAATGAACTATTTAACAGATCGTTCATGCATTGGATCATCTTTAAGCCATGTTTTACCAAGAAAGTCAGCAAAGGAAATGATAAAAATGCTCGGTCTAAAAAAATGAAAAATGATATTGTAGAGACTGTTTCGATTAAGGTTCAATCATACTTGGATGCTACAAGGTGCATGTGATGTATCTGGAATTAGCAGAAATGCTTATTCTACTTTTTTTAGAATAGTTAAAGAAGCTTTTTCCCAAGTGATGGTGAAGAAATTAATCTTCCGCGTCCATATCGGTTTAGCTATAAATTTTTATAATGACAGAATGTTCAAAGTAGTTCAACCACTTCATATAATTGAATTATACAAATCGAAATATGGTGAGCTCAATTACAATGATTGCAATAATATTTTCCTTGATATTGAAAATGTTCTAAAATACATTATTCGATTCTATAAACTAGACGAACATCAAGTAAATGAAAAGATCATTATTGTAATAAAATTGGATGAATCTGAAATCATCAAGGGTCAGAAGTTGGAACGTGTGAGTGTCACTTTGATGAATAAAATTTCAGATACAGATAATCGAACGTTTAGTGTTCAATCAGAAAATCACATATGGTGGTTGGCGGCATTACATTTCAATTTTCATTTAGAATATCTATATTAACAATTCATACCTTGCTAGTTTTTATTGACATGTCATGCATTACTTGTTTCTCTACAAGTCTTGAAAGAGAACCATAAAATACTATCATGGATATTTTCAAGAACAAATTATGGCAAGATTATAAAGAGACATTTGGAGGGTGAGAAATTTACAGTTGAAAACCATGGAAGTTTTCAAATTCAATGGCACCTTGCAGGGGATTTCAAAATATTAAAATGTATGTATAATGTCTCTCATGGGGCAACATCAAAGCATCCATGTCTTTATTGCATGAAGGATTGCTACAATATGAATTTGGGACGATCAACAAACACTGGCCCAACACGAGAAGCTGAAGATCCAAATATGAAAAGTGTTATGCCAATTCCATTAAAATATGTTCACATATGCACATTGCATGCTGAGGTTTGTATTATTGAAAAACTAATTTACCTACATATTCTACTAGCATGGAATCATAAACCAGAGTCAGTGGCTAAAGCAGCAATTAGGAGGTTGGAAATAGTTCTCTCAAATGCAGGACTACATAAAGGGAATGTCACGATTGAAAAAAGTGACAAACTCTCTGGGGAAAAAAAGAAACATTCCTAATAAGCCATCAATTGGAGGTGCTAAAGCAAAGGATTCTTATCCAATCACACATGCAAAGAATCAAATGTCAAATATGAAATTTGAAGAGAAATTGTTCAAGCCACACGAACATTAGAAGGAAGTAATCAAGTGGAAAAGGGACAAGTGTGGACCAACTTAGACAAACTCATAGGTGTTATTAGTTGAGTTCAAATATCGCTTCGACATGTCCAACCTGAGGTTTGATCCTGAAATCAACATTATCGCGCGTTGATCCGTTACTACACACAGTAATGGTGCGGACCAAGTAGACAACATGAGGGCATTTAGGTGGAATACCAATTTCAGGTGCGGGTCAGGGAAATCCACAACCACCACCTCATCCACCACCACCTCCTCCTAGGCCAAGGGGCAGAAGAAGAGACCCACCCTGGCTCAAGGATATTCGAAAGCTTTCAAAGACAATTAATCTTCTGATTTTGAGATCTCACATACAGAGGTCCATCAGGCAGGTGACAAGAAGTCTATCTACAGATGTGAGATGGACGGTAACGACAATTGAGGCGTTGCACACTACATATGAGGATTTCCAAGTGAAATTTTTTTTTGATACTATTGTTGCAGCTGTCCATGCCAAGAGGGTGACCATCATGCCCAAGGATTTCAACATTGTGTTCAGGCTTCGGAACACATATGACAAGTTTGCGGAATACTTTAGACCTGCTCCCTCCTCTCCTCCAAAACAAGATTCAGAGAGGAGAAAACGAAAGCAATCTCAACCAACCCGGCTTGTTATTCGTATACAGAGCGGGAGTGTTTCAAAGAAGAGGAGTTCTCTTGACCCTCCATCTAAAGCGAGGGATTTTTCCAAGCCATCTCCTCTGAATACTATATTTTTTTCTAGGCATTCTCCTCCTAGGTCTCCTTCTTCTCCTCCCACTTTATCTTTAACTTCTCCTACTAAATCTTCCTCTCCTAATAAATCTCCACCTCCTAAATCTCCTCCTCCTAAACCTGTAAATATTAGTTCCCCACCTCCCGTTCTTGGAAGCAATTTAGATGATTTTGTTAGTGTAAAGGTAGAATCAATTTTGAATGACAATTTTTTATGTGGTTTATCAGTATTACTTCCGTCACCCCCTACACTTGCCTTTGTAAATACTCCTCCATATGTACAGTATGACCAATTGTTAAGCATGTACCTTAAAGGTTTAGGTCCTCGATACAGTTTTAGGATGCCGAAGACCAATGCTGGTCTTCCCCTTTCTAGTTTAGATACTGGTGAATTAGAAAGTAGGGATAAAATGCTAGGGGACAATGTAGGAGGTGGGGCAATTCAGTACTAGATGGAGTTCTTCTAGACCCCATTGTTTTTATTTTTTTTTTATATCGGTTCGACACGTGCTTGTTTCTGTTGTAGATTTTATTCTTACATCCTGCGCGTTGATCCAATATCTCATAATGTTCAAATTTGGAGTTTGCAGTCCTCCCAGCCAGTTGATTCAGTCAGTTGTGATTCGTATACCGTATGCAATGCCAAACACTTTTTTAATTGGCTTGCATTAAAAGATGGACTTCCAAATCTGGAAGAGGTAATATTCGATTAATTACTTTTAATTGTGTTTTTGTTTTTTTCATATACAAATTCCTATTAGCTGATCTCTGGTTAATTACATTTAATTGTGTTTATGTTTATTTTCAATTTAAATGCCCGAAGGTCTCCCCAATGGAGATAATGCACTTTAGGCAGGAGACCATAAAGCTTGTGATCGAAAATTCATATCCAGTTGCAGTGGCCGAGTGTTCTCCACCCAAGGTACTTCCAACTAGAAAAGTGGACTTAGAGATCATAGATAGTTGATATTGATTAAATATTCGTCTCACTTGATGTGGATGAGACACATGTACAGAAAATTTTAATAGAAATATAGTTACAGTTTTTCTATGGTTGTTCTTACTTGGTTTTTTTTCCTCTATCAATTTATGTTATGATTCATTCATCTTCAATTTCTACTATTTTTCAACATGTTTGTTTTTCATAGCCTTGGTCTGCCTTGCCTTTACCATGGTCTTTTTTGAATAAGTTCAGAACGATGATCTGATCGAACCTTTGCCACAACCAATCCAAACATGCGTCATTAGTTCACTTAGATTTGTTGCAACAAAGCTTTGATCAGATCATCATCTGAACATATCCAAATATGCCAAGACAAAGACAATATAGACCAGGGCAATGAACACCAAAAATACAGACGATATATACGAGACCTCAACAAGGGCAAGTGTCGATTGTAGTGATCATTGGAGTTCAAGTGACTGAAGATCTCCCCAATGGAGATAGTGCATTTCCTGCAGGAGACAATGAATCTTGCTATCAAAAACTCATATTATCCAGTTGCAATTACATTGTGTTTTGCACCATGGAAATGGAGATCATAGAAATGAAAGAGCCTCATAGAAAAAGTGGTTCATATATTTTCAAAAATGATGTATACAAAAAATTGTATTACATAATACAAAATTCCATAGTTCATAATCTATGGATCTTCAATTTCGATGGATGTTCCAATGTCTTTGCATTTTATATGCTCTTCCTGCGTTACTCTTACCTGCACAAGAGAAATTGTTTTAGTTATATATTTTACAAAATTGATTCACTTAGAAATAGAAAAAAAGAAATATTTTTATATGGCATAACGTACCTTTACACCACTCAATCGAAATTGTTCCTTGACCTCAACCATTGCAAGAATGTTGTCATTTCTTTTCACTATTATCTGAAGTTGCTCTTGAGGGTTTATACCAAAATCTTGATCAAGTGGGTTCCAAACATTTTTGCATTTACTCCATCTTCTATAATACAACAACAAAGTGAGCATTTGTTTTTTGATGTGATATCTAAATGTCATGGATGAGTAACACACTGTGCACTCAACTTGCTGATTTTGTTTTGTATCCTAACCATCATCCAACAACTCGACGATTATATCAGCACTCAAGTCCTTATATATAAACATTGTTTTCGTTCTCCGAACATTGCATTTGAAAAAAAAATTAACAAAAATAGTAAAAGGTAGATACCAACTTAATCTATTATTCTTTGATCCAGTGCTACATTTTAATATACTTTGAATATCAATATATAGCCTAGATCAAAACTTTCTGAAATTGCTGCATCAGGAGAAATCCATTCCTCACTCGAAAAATCTGGTAGAGGATATGGCTCTAATCTATCAACTAAACCATTTTTATCAGGAAAATAGATGTGATCATAAAAAAAGACTCATGACTTTAAAAGTGATTTTGGAAAATGACCTTTATATTGTAAAATACCGATATCCGAATGTATGACATCGATTATTCCTGCAATCGATTGAACTGATTGCCATTCAACGAAATTTGATGGATACGCACTAAAGAAAATTAAAGGACAATAAATTGTTCGCGATAAAGAAGACGAAGTGAGAACGAACACAAATTAGTCCTACGCACGCGCTCCCGCGACATTGTGAAGATAAGCATGCTGAACTAAAACTTTCATGATAGATTGACCGGCAGGTGATACTTTAAAATCCATTATCCTGCCTTTCCAAAGGCTTCTATATATGTTATCTGATCTTTTTCTTTTTCAAAATGAGCCTTTTGCAAAGGGATGCATCAAGATCCATTGATATTTTCGATATATTCTTGGTATCCATTGATCTTTTGCATTTTTTCATTGCAAATATTGATTGCATTAATGGTTCCTCTTGGTCTCCGATTATGTGTAGCCATTAGTTGAAAATACGAGTACGCAAGCTGAGATCAGAGAGAATGTAGAAATTGTGAAAGTACTGTACTTTAGGACCATAAATGGATCTACAAAAGATCCACAAGAGTGATTGGATGCTTGCTTAACAATCTATCAAAAAACTAGACACAAAAAAGTTGATCTAGATTGGCAGTTTGACAAACAACAAGCATTAACAATCAAAAGCATTGATCAACATTGAAATCCGAGCCCACACGTGTGTACTACAGGCTGTAGTACGGCCTTCAACCTGAGAAACAAGTAGAAATTGATTTGGTTTCATTTGGATCACAAAAACTCAATGTACATAGTGAACTAGCTTGAGATTGCCAATGAGCTCCAAAAATTTTCTTTTTTCTCACTATGGAGAGAGGGAATACATAGCAAATTCGACTTACTTCTTGAAGTCAGGTGGATTTCCAGCATGTAATAAGGAAGTTAACTCACTCTCCTTGACCTAAAATGAAACCCTAGTCTATTTCCTAGAGTTATGCTTGGCAGGTAGTTAGTTGGTCAAATTTTCACCTTAAACTTAGGTGTAGGTCCTATAAAGTAGGGATGACCACCAAATAGACATGACCAACTCTCTTGACTTGACCTAACCTACATTAGGATGGGTTTCCCATGTGGCATCATGGCCTCACATGTGTGGGACCCACTTGTGTACACAATTTACACTATTCTACATGGTTTTTGATCAAGCTAGATTTGCCAATTTTTGGCAATTCTTCACACTCCTCCTCAAATTTAGCTTGATCTATTTACAACTCTCTTGATAGATCAATGAAAGCTTTTAGAAGTGTCTAAAAAATCCAGCTACAAAGAAGGAACTTTTGAGACTCCAATAGAGAATGATGTCCATGAAGGATCTTTCACCACCTCTTAGAGGATCCCTTACAAGATGTTCCATAAATGTGTCTATATACATGTAGCACACTTCAAAACTAAACATCATGCCAAGCCATGGATTCCAAGGCATTTTGTGCACTTGAAGATACATCAATTAAAATATTAAGTGCATAAATAATGTTGCCAAAGACAACTTGTCTTGCTTGATCCATATGATTGAGCCTAGATGGCTCCATCTTGATACTCAAGGTTCTTCTTGGAGTCCTCGGGTCTTGAGCTTGCTCCTCCACTTGACTTGACTCCAAAACATCAATGAATTGAATAATGTGTTGATCCAAAGGTGCTTCTTCAAGTTTACAAATCTTCCACTCTTGAAAGATCACATTTCCACCATTGACAAATTCTTTGGTTGAAAACAAGTAGATTCTACAATCTCTACTTGAAGAGAAAAACACTACCATTATTCCTATCATTGAAATAGGATAATCTTTGGTCCTTACATTGGAATGATCATGCTCAAAGCATGTGGACCCAAAGATTTCCAATACAAATGATGTTTCATCTTTTATGACACTATTCAAACTATTACAAAAATAGTTATTCAATGAAATTGCTTTATCAACAACAAATGTAGATTTCAAGGCATCCCATTTCATTGTCTTGTCATACAAAGTAATAAACACCATGAATCTTAAAGGTAAGAAACAAGTCACCTCATGTCTACTAATACTTTCCAAAAAGTATTCAAAGATAGTAGACTCTCCAATGCTCACCACCCTTGCAAGATGCACACTTGAATGGACAATTTGCATGCAATTTGATGACTCGGACATTGTCATTGAGGACAAATCTGGCTATTTTTGGACAAAAAAATGGCTTAATCTCTTTCTTCCTTCTTGGTGTACTTTCAAGACCTGTTTTTAACCTTAATAGGACTTGATCTCAGCCTATATTAATTATATTTCATGAAACAAATTCAAATCTAATCAATGGCAAATGATCTTGGTAGATTATCCTAGGATCTCCACCAAAAATTACACCAACAGCTCAGAAATTGAATTTTTTTGGATCAAATGAATAACATGCATTAAATGCAGGTTCAGAGGTGCCCACACATGTGGACAATACTGATTTGGACCCCTACCAAGTTTGGGATCAAATCTCCTCACCAAAATGAAGATTCTAGCTTGCCCTCTCAATACTAGTTTTTAGCACCAAAACTTGCTAAAAATGGATTTGCATTAGATCAATGGCTTATGCTCTTGTACTTGGCTCTGATACCATGTGAAAGTACTGTACTTTATGACCATAAATGGATCTACAAAAGATCCACAAGAGTGATTGGATGCTTGCTTAACAATCTATCAAAAAACTAGACACAAAAAAGTTGATCTAGATTGGCAGTTTGACAGACAACAAGCATTAACAATCAAAAGCATTGATAAACATTGAAATCCGAGCCCACACGTGTGTACTACAGGCTGTAGTACGGATTTCAACCTGAGAAACAAGTAGAAATTGATTTGGTTTCATTTGGATCACAAAAACTCAATGTACATAGTGAACTAGCTTGAGATTGCCAATGAGCTCCAAAAAATTTCTTTTTTCTCACTATGGAGAGAGGGAATACATACCAAATTCGACTTACTTCTTGAAGTTAGGTGGATTTCCAGAATGTAATAAGGAAGTTAACTCACTCTCCTTGACCTAAAATGAAACCCTAGTCTATTTCCTAGAGTTATGCTTGGTAGGTAGTTAGTTGGTCAAATTTTCACCTTAAACTTAGGTGTAGGTCCTATAAAGTAGGGATGACCACCAAATAGACATGACCAACTCTCTTGACTTGACCTAACCTACATTAGGATGGGTTTCCCATGTGGCATCATGGCCTCACATGTGTGGGACCCACTTGTGTACACAATTTACACTATTCTACATGGTTTTTGATCAAGCTAGATTTGCCAATTTTTGGCAATTCTTCACACGGATTGCAAGGTAAACCTAAGAATGACAAGAAAGAGAGATAGAATGAAGAAAATGAGAGGTATACCTATGAATGACAAGAAGTTCCTTAACTATAAGGATTAGTTAACCACAGTTTATGACTATTGACATCAAATCAACCTCGAGTGAACAATGACGGGCAACATAAGAGTATTCGAGCAGTAACTGTGGTCCAATCACAATTGTTTGTTCTGCTCGGCGGGATATTTGAAAATCACAAAAAATTGGCTGAAAAAGTTAAATACAATTTCCGTCCGTCAACCACTGTTACAGTTTGTCACAAATGGACACCATTCATTAGGACACATAAGCGTTGAAAGCGTGCGAAGTCAAAAACAACATCTTGAGAAAGGGCCCATTTTGAGTTCTAGTATCCCCTAATGAGTATGTCAAGTCACGAGTTTGATTGGATTGATAAAGTCAATCCTCCACTTTTCAAATGGTGCAAGAGGTAGGATTGGTGTCAACAGCCAATTCAGTGCTTTTGTTGGCTTTCCAGATCTCTGGCATGGATCACGCGAACGAATATAATTCGATACATCCTTGAACATAGTTGGCCACCAGTACTTGGCAGTCAATATTTTATCAACAGTAATCTTTAATGCAAATTGTCCACCAACATCCTCTGAATGTAAGGCTTGTACAACCTTTTCAATATCTTCAGTTTCTAGACATCTTCTTAGTTGTTGATCAGCACCAAGCTTGTACAGGACATTGTTAATAATGGTATAAGGTGCTACTATATATTGAAAAATTGTCTTTTTCTCCAAATCATATCCCTCCGGATATATTTGATCCTTGAGATAAGTAATGATATCAGAATATAACGAATTAGTAGATGAGATTTCAAATAAATTTTCATCTGGAAAATCATCATTAATTGATTTTTCAATTTTTCCCGTGCTGAGTTGCGATAGATAATCAGCATTCGTATGATATTTTCCTTGGCAAAGTTCTACTTGATAAGTGAATTCCTGCAAAAGTAGAATACATCGAGCAATTTGTCCTGATAAATCTGGTTTATTCACAAGATACTTTAGAGCATAGTGATCAACATGAAAAATAAAAGCATATCCCAGCAAATAATGTCAAAATTTCTTAACAGTGAAAATCATTCCGAGTGCTTCCCTTTCTGTAGCCGAATAATTTTTCTCCTAGGCACTTAGTTGTCAACTTGCATAGTACATGGGATGGTCTTTCTTCTGATCGTCCTTCTAGCTTAGACAGATGCCAATAGCAAATGCAGAAACATCAACATAACTATGAAATAGAATAGACTAGTTGGGTGGTCTCAGAATAGGAGCATTGATCAATCTTTGCTTAAGTTCTTTGAACACTTTTTGTTGTTCATTTGTCCACAAGTATTTTTTTTGTTGTTTCTTGAGTAGATGCGTAAGAGCGGCGGCAATAGAGGCATGATTTTGAATAAATCTCCAATAATAGCCGACATGTCCTAAGAAAGCTCTTAGTTCACGTAAATTTGTTGGTATCAGGAGGTTCTTCATAAGCTCGACTTTATCTTTATCGACCTCTATTCCTCTGTTTGATATTCTGTGTCCAAGTGTTGTGAAGAATTGAAAAAGATTATCTATGTTAGATATAGGGGTCTTATATTTTTTTATATCAAGCATCTAGGTGTAGGATGTTGATAGGAACAAATCTGGCATAGATGGCAAATTATGCATTTCCACTTGTAATGCCACTATTGAGCCAAAGTAGAGTACGAGGCTAAACTCATGCCAATTAGAGTGTAGACAAGTGTAATGCTTTTGTTTGATGAATTCTAAGAGGTCCAATAGGATTTAGAGGTGGAACCATGTGAGGTCCAATAGGAATATGAGGTGTGCTTGAATATAGTCCAATAGAATTAAGAGGTGCATGGATCAATGGTCCAATAGGATTAAGAGGTGATAAAGTGTGGTCCAATCATAGTTAAGCATAGTGGTATCTCGTGGGTCTACTAGTATCATTGTACTCATCATTTTGGATCTAATTGATTTGGTGATTGTGTGGATTTTGAGTGACATTGGATTTCTAGCTTTCTCTCTCTACCCGGGAACTCATGATGGTTTTTCTCTCTCTATTCGAGGAGAGCAGCTTGTTTTTACTTGGAATAATTTTTTAATACTTCCCACACGTGTGAGTGAGAGTTGGAAGTGATTGAATGCATGTAGTAGTGTGTTTTTGCCATAGATTCAAAGATAAATCTTGAATCTCAATCTAGTCTTGATCTTGGTGCATCTACACAGCTTAGGAGATCACAAGTACATGTTGTGGACAGTCCACACGTGTGAAATCAACATGGTATTAGAGCCTACCTAAGTTTACCATGCATTTTGATCCATTTAAGTGAAAACTATTCATCAATCTTGAGCTAGAAATTGTCAAGGTCCATTTTCCTAGCTATCTTGTTCATTTTTGGATCAAAAGAGATCAAAAGGACATTGATTGGGTCTGACACTGTACGGAATCAGGTGCTTAGACACGTGTGAGGAACATCCAATTTCAGTTTGGAAGTTCCCTCTCATGCTTGATCCATTTATCTTGCTTGATAGCTTGTTTTGAAGCTGTTTTTGTCTAGTTTCTGATGCAATCAGTTTCATTCCATTTGGTTGAGCCAATCAGAAGTTATAAGCTTTTGAAGAGGGTTAGGTAGGGCACCTAGACCTGGGTGGGCATATTTGGTTTGGTCAAGAGATTGATTGGTTGATCCAAAATCACAGTTGTATGCTTACTAATCTCATCTATATGTGATCTAGGCACTATTTTGAGATCTTAGCCATTTTGTTCCATGCAATATCATTGTATTTGGCTCAAATTTGGTTTCTTAGTGTACTTCACACGTGCTAAGAGTGTTTGATCCTAACTTTGCCCATACTCGATCATTTGACGTGAAATAGATCTTGTTTTAGAGAGATTTGTGTAGCTAGTGAGAATCAATTCACAAATAGTTGCAAGATCTTTCATAGGAGGAGATAGTACTCTATTATTGGATCCTATTGAGAGTGTGTAGCAACATTTATTGTTCATCATTTGAGTTTTCTTCACTTCAAATGTCTTCAATGGGTTCATCCTTGTTGGAACCAAGTGAAAGATTGTCCTTTTCAAACTATTCAATTTGGAAAATGAGGATGGAGTCCATCTTGATCCTTCAAGATGTGCTGGACATAGTTCTTGGCCTTGAAGAAGAACCACAAGTTCTTCAAGAGGTTCAAAAATACAAAAAGAGAGCTAGGATGGCTCTCCACTACATTTAGATGAATGTCTCTAATGAAAATATATTCATAGAGAGCTTGCTTGTATTGGTGATTCCATCAATCAAAATGAGCTAGTTCAAGTCATTCTCAATGGCTTGAGAAGTGAATTTGATAATCTTGTCCAATCCTATGCCATTAAGGAGGAGCTACCAAGTTTGGAGGCTCTCCAAAGTGTGCTAATTTCAGAAAAATCAAGACAAGAGTACAAGCTCTTGAGGATGGACAAGCTCTCCCTCACTCATAATGATGGCAAAGGTCTCTTTGCCAAGGATAAGCACAAAGGGAGGAGCAAGAACCAACATCAACAATCCTCAAGCAAGGACAAAGTCAAATCCAAAGAAAAAGATGAGAAGGAAGATGATTCCTCTAATGCTTCATCATCCTTGCTCAAGAAGAAGAAGAAGATCAAGTGCTTTTATTGTGGCAAGAAAGGCATTATGCCACCAATTGCTTCAAGAAGAAGAATCAACTCAAGCAAGCCAACATTACCAATGAGAAGAAAGACACTATTGCAAGTGATGGAGAGGGATCTCTTATGGTCTCTAGTTTCTAATCTACTCCTTTCAAGAAGGACGACCTATGGTATATTGATAGTGGAGCCTCTTCACATATGTGTAGCTCCAAGGACTCTTTCTCTTCTATTGCACCTTATGATGGATTCAAGAAATCAATATACACTGCAAATGATAGACTCGATAATAGAGTCATAATGGCATCGATATCTTCAATGACTAGTCCAATGGTAGTCATTTGCTCCATAAGATTTTTGAATTTATCAAGATGAGTTGAAATAGAGTTAGCTTCAAAAATTTTGAGAAAGAAAAATTTCTTTCTCAAATAGAGTCTAGATGTAACATCACTGATGTCGTAAAGAGTATCTAGGATGTCCCATGCATCCTTAGCAGTCTGGGATGACCTGATATGGCTGATATGAGAGTCATTAATATTGAGAGTGATCATGGCAAAGGCCTTTTCATCTCTTTGTCTCCAAATGGTGATGCTAGCTACATCGACCTCTGGTTTGATCTTACGGCCTTCGATGATGTTCCACAGTTCTTTTGCAAGTAGTACTACCCTTATGCTGAACTTCCAAAGATAGTAGTTATCTCCATTGAGCTTCTCAATGAGAGATGAGCTAGAAGTAGAATCTATCTTGGATAGGAGAAGTTGTTGGTAGAAACAACGACATCGAGTACTGACAATCTGTGCACTTTCAAATGATGTCTTGGTAGAAACAAGATAGCAAATAACCTACACAGAATGTCGATTATTGAACTACAAACTCTGATAACATGTCAAAAATTGGTGGGATGATCAGATGTCTAGAAGAGAAGCTCTGGATCAATTCACTTTGAGATGAATACTCTGAGTTATTAGCAGCAGAATGAGATTGCATGAGCTTGTTGATAGATCAATAATGTGTCAGATAGCTAGTAAGATTGAAGTGAACATGATCAATACATCAATGCAAGAATGAAACAGTAAGTGATATATAATTACACTCTTGATTGAAATCAAAATTGATCTAAATAGATCAAAGTACAGAATGTATGAAGCATGCACTTCTAGGTGCGCAAGTTCCAAAAACTTCATAACTTGATCATTGATTGATCTATATATATTTTCATTGATAGTTCTCCTACTGAAAATACAATTTAATGATCATTGTAGATTAGGGACAAAGTACAATATGATTATACATCTTCACGAGCTCTACTTGATTCATCCTATGTTAGATAGCAGTCGTAGAAGATATTAATGAAAATGTACATAGTAGATAAACTATTAATATTGTGAAGTTTTTAGCACGTGTGAACTTCACCACACACCCTACGGGATCTTACTGAGGTGTTGTGATTGCACAAGATTGATCAAAGAAGAGTATGCTTGAAAAATCTAAGGCAAGAGCACAATGGCATACATCTGATGAAAAAATCTAACACTTCACTATGAGAAATGAATGTCAGAAATAATTCTAAGTGTTCAGTATGGGAAAAAAGAGGCTGCTCTTGGGTAGAGAGAGAAATTTATACATAGAAAACTCAGTTAGAGAGAGAATGAGTCCCAAACACCAAAATCTCAATATTCACAATAAGGCAAAACATGCCCAGCTTTCCCTACATGAGAGAGACTCGAATTCCTACAGTGGAGTTGCATGGAAAGTCCACTTAACTAAACTAATTCACCTACCAGCAATCCACATGTGTAACTGCATGCATGTATGGTGCATGTACAACATGTCAACTCATAAAATTGCCTAGACATGTGTAGATCACAGAAACTACTTGCATGTTGCATGCTCTGATTGCATGTGGCTTGCATGCATATAGTAAGACTTTGCATGCTATCAAAACATCTGCATGTCATTATAATTGAACCTATGTAACTCAAATCTGAGCTACACTAGAAGGATATGTGCTCAATTCACACTCCTTATATGTACAACATGAAATCTAGTCGAAATTATCATGGACATGACCCCAAACTCGAGATAGGAATATAATATTTTAATAATCTTCACACTCCTCCTTAAAATTTATGTTCCTATCAACATAGATTTCGAAATTAGGCCAAGGTTAGACCTCATCTTCATAAAGACATTGGTGAGAAGATCTGTAACACAATCTGAAGATGAAACATGCTCCAATGAGATCTCTCTTCCAATGACTTTTTCTCTTACAAAATGATGAGCCACTTCAATATGCTTGCTCCTTGCATGAAAGACTAGATTATTTGCAAGAGCCTGAGCAGAAATGTTATCATTCTTGATAATTGGTAAATCTTCATATGCATAACACTTAAGCTCCAAAAGTAGCCTTTTGATCCATAAAACCTCCTTTGTTGTGGTTGTAAGAGATTTGTATTCAGCTTCACAAGATGATAAGGAAATAGTTGTCTTCTGCTTTGACAACCAAGAAACCAAATTTCCTCCAAGAAATATAGTGTAAGCACTTGTGGATTTCCTATCCAACCTGTCTCCTGCAAAATTTGAATCTGAAAAAACAATCAAAGTCAGATCTTCTCCTTCATAGTATAGTCCATAATCCAAGGTAGAAGATATAGACCTCAAGACTCTTTTATCCAACTTCCATGTAACTTTGGATCCTGCATGTGTTGACTTAGCTGATGAACACAAAATCTTAGATCAGGCCTAGTCACTGTTAACCAAATAAGTGAGCCAATAAGACTCCTATAAAGAGTGATTTCCTCAAAGGATTTTTCATCATCTTTAATACGAACTTTTACAATGTGCTCCATAGGTGTATCTATGCCTTTACAGTTCTCCATAAGAAATTTCCGGAGCATGGAAAGTGCATATCTACTTTGGCTTATAAATGCATGATCTTTTCAAAAATCTATTTCAAGGTCAAGAATATAGTGAAGAACTCCTAAGTCCTGCATTTTAAACTCAGTACCAAGTGCATGCTTAGTTTCTTCAACTAACTTCTCACTGTTTTCACAAAGAATGATATCATCTACATAGATGAGAAGAATAATTACAAAGTTATCTACAAACTTATAATACAGAGAAGGGTCATATTCACTTAGACAAAATTTGAGTCATATGAGATAAGAATTGAGCCTTGCATACCAAGACCTTGGTGCCTGTTTCAGTCCATACAGACTTTTGAACAAAAGACAAACTTTTGATTCATCACCTTCCTTCACAAAACCTAGAGGTTTCTCCATATAAATCTCCTCCTCAAGGTATTCATTGAGAAATGCATTAGAAACATCAAACTAGAACATACTCCATTTGTGAAAACATACAAGAGAGAAAAGTATTCGAATTGTTACCATCTTTGCAACTAGTGCAAAGGTATTTTCATAATCAAGACCTTTAATCTGAGAGTAGCCTTTAGCACAAAGTCTTGCTTTATACTTATTGATAGATCCATCATGATTATACTTGATTCCAAATACCCACTTACATCCGATCACATGCATGTTGTTTGGTGGCTCCACAAGCTCCCATGTGTTATTTGACATCAAGGCTTCAAATTCTTGGGTCATTGCTGAACCCACTTCTTGGATTGAAAAGCTTCTTGGACATCCTTAGGCTCTTCATCTGATATAAAAAGTGCATGATAGGAAGTTTCACCTTCTACTTGCCTTCCTTCTTCATCATATGTGAGCCTCCTTGGCTCAGATCTTGCTCGTGTAGATCTTCTTGGTGTGATAGCTTGAATCTACTCCTCCTCAAGCCTCGGCCTCACCTCTTCTTGAATAGCATCAAAGTTGATGATTGATCTTGCATGAGTCTCTTTGATCTGAACATCATCCAAGTTAAATTTTTGATCTTCATGGAAGACCACATCTCTACTAACAACATTTTTGTCAGTAGAGGGCAAATAAATCTTGTATGCTTTTTTAGCAGATGCATAACCAGCAAAAATTCCTTTTACTGCACTAGGATCTTCCTTCTTCCTAGTTTCTATAGGTACATGCACAAATCATACACAACCAAAAATCCTAAGATGATCTACCTTAGGCTTTTTCTTATAAAACATCTCAAATGGTGTCTTTCCTCCTATTGCAAGATTTGGAAGCCTATTACAAAGATAGTTTGCACATGCAACTGCCTCTCCCCAAAATTCTTTAGGCAGAGAAGCTTCCAGCCTAATGGCTTTTGCACATTCACACAAAGTTCTATTTTTTCTCTCAGCAACTCCATTTTGTTGAGGAGTATATGAACAACAAAACTCTCTTTGAATACCCACTCTCTCACAAAAGTCTTTAAACTTATTGGAAGTGTATTCCCCTCCACTATCACTTCTTAAAGCTTGTATCTTGAAAGGAAACTACTTCTCTACATAAGCTTTAAAAGTAAGAAAAAACATCATAAACCATGGCTTTTGAAGACAACATATAGATCCAAGAATGCCTTGTATAATCATCTACAAAAGAGGCAAAGCAATTGGCTCCTCCTTTGCTCTTAGTTGATGAGAAATGAACATCAGAGTGTACAAGTTCAAAAGGTTGCTTTGTCCTGATACTTGATCTAGGAAAAGGCCTTCTGTGTGACTTTGCCAGCACACAAGCTTCACAAGGTAGAAGCTCCTTTGACAGTGTCTTTGGTAGACCAACAACTTTTCCTTATTTGACCATAGATTGCATGGCTTTGAAATTGGGATGACCCAATCTCTTGTGCCGCAGTTCCTCTTGTAGAACCTTGGTCTCATAAGCAATATCTGAAATGTTAGCACTCTCCCTAGAATCTAGTTTGTACAACTTACCAATTCTAGATCCTCTAGCAATAACTTCATTTTCTCTTGAGATTATACACTTGTCAACTTGAAACTTGACATCCAATCCACTATCAAACAACTATCCTACACTAATGAGATTCTTAGTCAATTTAGGTACATATAGTACATCATGTAAGCAAAAAGATTTTGATGATGATGCATGTAATGGAATGCTACCTATTCCTTCAATCCTACACTCTACATCATTAGCAGTATAGATTGACCTTTTTTCACCTAGATATGGCATGAGATTAGTGAAAGAGTTCCTAGAACTAGACATGTGGGAACTAGCCCCACTATCTATCCACCAGACTTCTTCATTCTTAAAAGGAAAAGATGAAAAAGTAGACATCATTAATGAATCCTCTCTTTCACTCTCTACACCCTCACACTCATCCTCATTAGTAAGGTTAGCTTGCTTAGAGTGGTTCTTCTTCTTAAAACAGTTTGATGCATAATGTCCTTTCTTTCCACAAAAAAAAACACTTGATCTTTGACAGCTTCTTCTTGCCACTTGATGTTGCACCTTGTGAGGATTGATCCTCACCATTTTCTTTGGCTTTGTCCTTCTTGAAGTGTTGTTGTCCTTTGTCCTTGCCTCTTGACTTGTCTCCGATGAAGAGTGCTTTGTCATCTCCACCATATTTTAATGAAAGTCTATTGATCCTCAGCATCTTGTTCTCTTGCCTGCTTTCTTCAGCAATGAGAACACCTTGCAGTGTCTCCAAGGATGGAAGATCCTCTCTAACAGTATAAGTCTACACAATATTGTCATACTCATCTCTAAGTCCATTTAGGACTAATTGAACAAGTTCAGTATTCTTAAGAGCATCACTAATACCAGCTAACTCTTGATGAAGATCCTTAACTCTCATGACATATGATGAAGCACTCTCATCTAATCTCTGATAACTTAGAAATATTTGGTTTCTAAGTGTAAGCAATCTAGAAGTATTTTTGATTTCATAGATTGTTTTTAGAGTATCCCAAGCTTCCTTGGCAGTGGTGCATGTACTGATCTCTCTTAACACTTCATTGGTAACATTCATTTTTATAAAATAAAGGGCAATTATGTTTCTTTTGTGGAATGTTGCAGCTTCATTAGGTGCAGTAGGTTCTTCTTCAGCTCCACTCACAATATCCATTACATCCTGTAGAATCAATAATGATTCCATTCTAATCTTCCATATTGCATAATTGGAAGATGTTAATCTCTCACTGTGCTCTAAGAAATGTGAACCAGATAAAGACATCTTCTTGGTGAGAAATTCTAGTAATGATAAAAAAATGGAGTCACAAAGAATATTGCTTGCTATCTCAATCTAGGATCTAACACAGATGTTGATCCACCCTATGAAATCTAGCAACAGATGTGAGAACAAATTCTCAATACAGAAAATCAATCTATCTTGAATTTGGATCTTGCTTTAGTCACAAAAGAAGAAGCACATGCAAGCAAGAAGTCTATGAGAGCTCTACTGGATCAGATCAGCCTTGATTTGATCCATTATGATCCACATATTGCTTGTTTCTCAGCGAATTTGAATCCTTCTCCAAAATTCGAATTCCTACAAGCAAAAACATTGATGATCTGATGTATACACCCTCACCTCTTCAAAGCATGAAGCTCTAATACCATGTGAAGTTTTTAGCACGTGTGAGCTTCACCACACACCCTATATGATCTTACTGAGGTGTTGTGATTGCACAAGATAAATCAAAGAACAATATGCTTGAAAAATCTAAGGCAAGAGCACAATGACATACATCTGATGAAAAAATCTAACTCTTCACTATGAGAAATGAATGTTAGAAATAATTCTAAGTGTTCAGTATGGGAAAAAGAGGCTGCTCTAGGGTAGAGAGAGAAAATAATACATAGAAAACTCAGGTAGAGAGAGAATGAGTCCAAAACACCCCTCAATATTCACAATAAGGCAAAACATGCCTAGCTTTTCCTACATGAGAGACTCGAATTCCTACAGTGGAGTTGCATGGAAAGTCCACTTAACTGAACTAATTCACCTATCAGAGATCCACATGTGTAACTGCATGCATGTATGGTGCATGTACTGCATGTCAGCACATAAAATTTCCTAGACATATGTAGATCACAGAAACTACTTTGCATGTTGCATGCACTGATTGCATGTGGCTTGCATGCATACAATAAGACTTTGCATGCTATCAAAACATCTGCATGTCATTATAATTGAACCTATCTAACTCAAATCCGAGCTACACTAGAAGGATATGTGCTCAATTCACACTCCTTACATGTACAATATGAAATCTAGTGGAAATTATCATGGACATGATCCCAAACTCAAGATTGGAAGATAATATTTTAATAATCTTCACAAATATCGTCCTTTGAGCGCGATGTGAGTCGAAACAGTTGACAATATCAACATAAGTGCCAGGTCAAAATAGGTGCCAAGTCAAAATAGGTGTCATATCAAAATAGTTTCTGGGTCAACATAAGATCCGTCGAGGATCAAAATCAGTTTCGATACTCAAGAGTCAAAATAGACTTCAATCTTTTGTGCATATCTTTTGCAATTTTTTAGATTTTTGATGATTTATGTGAGAGATTTCAGCTAGTTTAGTCTAGTTTAGTCATATTTTGGTAAATTGTCAATAAGAGGCCAAAACTCATTTTAGACTTAGAGATAAAATTTTTGAAGTTATATTAGTTTAAAATACATTCAATAAACACTTTTTGAAAGTGTGGGAAAGCTGGTAGTCGAGTTTGAATCATTTATTGCTATTTTTGGCTCCACACGTGTGAAATACAGTAGGGTACTGTAATTGTACAGACAACAAACATATTTTATGTTTTGGTTCATGTTTGATCAATATCTCTTAGAGTTTGCATCTCATTTTGTATGTAGATGCTGATTTTTCTACATTGGCAGGATTGTTGGTTTGCTCCTTATTGTAACCAAAGATTTGGGACATGGATTGGATCTTGAATGATCTGAAATCCTTCACATGGTATCAGAGCTCTTGTGTTTCAGGTTATGAAAGGATCAGCCATCTTTAGCAAGGATTTGGAGGAGTTACCAATGCTAGAGCATGCTAGATTGATTTTTACTAAAAAATCAGCATTTTTGCATATGTAGATTGGATCTTTTGTTGGTCAAAACTCAATATAGGATTATATACTTGATCAATTCCGATTTCACACTTGGTTTATTGGATCTAGACGATTTTTGGTGCATTAGGAAGATCTCATTGGAGTCTACAAGAAGATATATCAAGTTTTTAAAAATTGCATGTAGAATTTGAGATATTCAATTTTTTGTGATTTTGTCTAATTTTGATTGGATCTCTAGTTTGTGAGGTTAAGTGGAAAGAATCATTAGATTCATGATAGATCATAGGTTGATCAAGATTTCACTATTCTATGTGTTGATTTTCTAGTTAGAGTGCTAGAAGAGATTTGAGAGGTTCCATATCTTTGTGATTTCTTCTTGAGTTCATTTGTTGACATTCAAGAGAGTGCTTTGTGCATTGGAACAGGTTAAAAGAAAAAGATCAGGTCACTTCAACATGGCTACAAATGGAGGCTTTATGTTGGAGAGCAATGATAGGCTTACCTCAATCACCTATTCTACTTGGAAGGTGAGGATGGAGTCCTTTTTGGAGATGAATGAGTTCAGGTGTGGAGGAGAGGCCTCAAGCACCTCAAGATCAAGTGAGGTATGACAAGAGAGCAAAGAAAGCTCTACACATGATTAAGATGAATGTTACCAATGAACTTCTCAAGGAAGTTGGTAAGTGCACATCATCTTTGGAGGCTTGGGAAGCTTTGAAGAAGCTTTATGAATCCAAGTCTACATCAAGAGTGCTTACTCTTAGGAGGCAAATCTTTCAAAGTTTGCAAAAGAAGGAAGAGAGTACTCATGCTTTTGTTTTGTGGGTTAAAGCATTCAATGATGAGTTAGCATGTATTGATGAAAGCATTAAGGAGGTAGAACTTGTTCAAGTTATACATAATGGCTTGTTGGATGATCATGCTAATCTTGTTCAAAGTTTTTCTATTCAAAAGACTTTGCCAAGTATTGTGGATTTTCAAGAGATCTTGGTGAATGAGGAGTATAGGCTTCAATCAAGAGGAGGTGGATCTACATCGACATCTCATTATGAAGAGGATGCTATGTTCATCAAAGGCATGTTCAAGGGCAAAGGCAAAGGCAAGTGGTCTAAAGGGAAAGATCAAGGTGAGACTTCTTCTTTTGGCAAAAAGAAAGATAAGTCAAAGTTGAAATGCTTTTATTGTGGAATCAAAGGGCATTTTGCAAATGAATGTTTGAAGAAGCAAAGAGATGAAGGTAGCAAGAAAATCAACTTTACTACTAATGATGAGGATCTAGGTGGTGGTGATTCTCTATTGATATATTCTTCAAGTCCTTTGGTCACTTATGATGAAGCCAAGAAAGCAATTCACATGGCCAATGGTGGTGAGTATGTGATTGAAGGTATTGGTTCAGTTCCTATTTGTCTCTCTACTAATAGGAAATCAAGACTTGATGGTGTTCTTTACATTCCTTCACTTTCAAAGAATTTGCTAAGTGTTGGTCAAATGATAGAGAAAGGATACATGGTAAAGTTTGGTGGTGATTCTTGCTTCATTACAAAGGAAGAAATCTTGGTTTCTAGGGGCAATAGACAAGGTAGACTTTTCAAGCTTGATGCTTTTGTTATGGCTAACAAAAAGGATGGAATGGAAAAAGATATTTGTCTCAACTTTCCAAAGTTACCTTTTAGCATCCATAAGATTCGGGATCTTATGCAAAGTCTAAAAATCTTCCTTATGCTAGATCTAGGTCAAGATCTAATATGCTTCTTGGAGATGTTCATCTTTGTGCTAACTTGGCTAGTCTTGAGGATAATGATGGTGTTTCAATGGTTCTTCATGGCAAGTGCAAGCATTCAAAAGGTAAGGAAAGAGCTAACTTCATCAATGGTGGTGAAGGTTCTTCCTTGAAAAAGATTGTTGTTAATGATTTCTTTGATCATATGTCAAAAGGTGTTGCTAGGTGCATTCATGAAGGAGATGGTTCTTCTACATTGTTTTGTGATGAGTCCAAGAAATTTTAAGGATCCAAAATCTTTCACATGGTATTAGAGCTTGTGTTTCAGATTATGAAGGAGGAAATCAGATCTATCAATGATTTGGTGAAGATATCAAGTCTAGAGCATGCTAGAGAGGATTCTACACCAAAATCGGATTTTTTGCTTTTGTAGATTGGATCTTTTGTAGATCAAAATACTAAATAGGTCAATATACTTGTTCAATTCTGATTTTTGAGTTCACATACTGGATTTGGCCAATTTTGGATCATTGGTTTAGCCTAAGTGGTGGCTTATAGATTGCATATCAAATTTTCAGCATTTGCATGTAGATTTGAAATAGTCAATTTTTTGTGATTTTGTCAAAACCCTAATTTTGATTGGATCTCTAGATAGTGAGGTTGCTGGACCTCATTTGAGTGTGTTTCAATCTTAGGAAGTGGCAAAAGTAATTAGATTGAGGATAGATCATAGGTTGATCAAGATTCCATAATTCTATGTGTTGATTTGCTTGGATAAGTGCTAGAAGAGAATTTGTGAGAGAGTTTCAAATCTTGGTGATTTCTTTTGAAAGCGTTTGTTGTTGTTCAAATGAGTGGCTTGTGCATTGAAGCAGGTTGAAAGAGAAGATCAGGTCATTGCTACATGGCAACCTCAATTGGAGTCATGTTGGAAGCCAATGATAGGCTTACCTCAAGTAACTATTCATTGTGGAAAGTGAGGATGGAGTCACTTCTTGAGATGAATGATGTTTTGGATATTGTTGTAGGTTTGGAGGAGAGATCAGCAACACAATAAGATCAATTGAGGTATGACAAGAGGGCCAAGAATGCTCTACACATGATAAAGATGAATGTTACCAATGAACTTCTAAAGGAAGTTGGTAAGTGCACATCATCTTTGGAAGCTTGGAATTCATTGAAGAAGCTTTATGAATCCAAGTCGACTTCTAGAGTGCTGACTCTAAGAAGGCAAATCTTTTCTTGTTTGCAAAAGAATGAAGAAAGTCCAAGTACTTTTGTTTTGAGAATGAAAGGACCGAATGATGAGTTAGCTTGCATAGATGAAAGCATTAAGGAAGGAGAGCTTATTCAAGTGATTCTTAATGGCTTGTTGGATGTTCATGCTATTATTGTTCAAAGTATTGCAATTCAAAAGACTTTGCCAAGTTTGATGGATCTTCAAGAGATCTTGATCAATGAGGAATATAGGCTTCAAGCAAGAGGTGGTTCTACATCGACACTTTAAGAGGATGCTATGTTCACAAAGGGCAAATTCAAGGGCAAAACCAAAAGTTTGCTGGAAATGATATTACCATCTTGCTAATCTATGTGGATGATATCATCTTGAGTGGTGGAGATAATCAAGATGTGGAGGATATCAAGAATGCTCTTAAGAAGGAGTTTGAGGTGCATGATCTTGGTAATTTGCATTACATTTTAGGAATAGAAGTCATTAGATCTTCTCAATCTACTTGCATTTGTCAAGAAAAGTATGCTAATTCTATTCTAGAAAGATTTCATATGGTAGATGCAAAAGCTATTGATACACCTATGGAGTCTCATGTAAAGCTAACTATAAGAGGTAATGAAAGATCCTTTGAGGACATTACTCTCTATAGGAAGCTAGTTGGTTCACTCATCTATCTCACCATTACTAGACCTGATCTAAACTATTTTGTTGGAAGATTGAGTCAATTCATGCAAGATCCTAGTGAGGAGCATTGGAAGCTAGGAAGGCGAGTTTTGAGGTACATCATTGGAACTCAAGATTTTGGCATATTGTATGAGAATTCATCACCTAATATTTTTGGATTTTTAGATTCGGACTATGCTGGAGATGTAATGGATAGGAAATCCATTAGTGCTTATTGTATTTTCATAGGTGATGGAGCTATATCATGGATGTCAAAGAAACAAGCCACTATGTCATTGTCATCTAGTGAGGCCGAGTACAAAGCTCTTACACATTGCACAAAGGAGATGGTATGGACCAGAGGATGATCAAGGATCTTCACTTGTTGGATTTTTCAGAGAGCCCAATGACCTTTTGTGACAATCAATCAGCCCAAAGAATGGCATCCAATCCTATCTTTCATGCTAGGAGCAAGCATATTGAGATACAATATCATTTTGTGAGGGAGCGAGTCATTGCAAAGGAGGTGAAGCTTCAACATGTGTCTTCAAGGGAATGTGTAGCTGATATCTTCACCAAAGCATTGGGAAAAGACTTGTTCATGAATCATAGGACTTCACTTGGAGTATTATCAAAGTCTATGCTAAAACTAGTTGAAGAGGGAGTGTGAAAGATTCAACTTGTTTCCTCACATTTTGCAATATTTTCATATTTGGCATATTGAGGCCAAAACTTGTTTTAGACTTAGAGGTTGACTTTTCAAAGTTCAACAGTCTAAATTTCATTTGAATAAACACTTTTTGAAAGTGTGGGAAAGTTAAAATGCGAGTTTGAGTAGATTCAATTTGAATAGTTAGGTACATTGAATCTAGGCCCAATATTAGTAGGGTAAGCATTTTGGTGGGAAAGCCAAGTTGCCAAATAGGGCTTGGACCTGTTATAAAAGGATGTAACTCATGGAGAGAGTGATATTCTCTCTTCTCTATCTCATTTCGTCCTTATACATGGTTCTCTTGGGTTCTACTATCCATTGGTGCACTATCTTGGTGATTGCTTGCAATTCTATGTGTAGAATGATCTATATTTGTTATTTTTGGATCCACACGTGTAAAATACAGTAGCTTGCTGGTTTTGTACAGACAACAATAGTAAATAATCATTTCATTCAAGTTTGATCAAGTTCTATTAGTGTTTGCATCTCAAATTGTGTGTAAATGTTGATTTTTCTACATTAGTGAGATTGGTAGTTTTCTCTTTCTAACCAAAGATCATTCAAGTAGATTGGATCTTAAGGATCTGAACTCTTTCACAATAGTCACAAGTCAAGAAGAAGAGAAGTATGTGAAGAGCTCAAAGTAGGAGGTACTTTGAATGATGTCATTGTGAATGATAGTGAGGAAGAATCATTATCATATGAGTCATTACCTTAAACATTGAGTAGAAGTTCTTGTTTAAAAAAAGAGAGTATTTCAGTCATCCTTATGTTGAAGGTACTAATCATTTTTTTCATGGCTTCTAATGTTTTTGAGGTTTCTACTTCTTATGATGCAATCATTAAGAGGGAGTCTTATGAAGGAAAGAGCAATGGAAGATTGGTTCTTGGGAAGATCCAAGACATGGATCTCACATCTCTTCATCAACTCAAAGGATTCTATGATTGTGAATTGATCACTCATGATCAAGATGGCAAAAGGTTGGTTGGAGAAGACTACATGGAGCAAATCGAGAGGCAATTTCTTCAAGTCAAGGGAGATCTCATTGGTGAGCTTATTGAGGTTTTTTATGGACTCAAGAGGGTTGGATCTATTAGGTTTGACAATCATCTTCACCTACTCTACTTCATGTTGGATGGAAAGTTTGGAATCTATCTTTTGATTTATGATGGTGACATTGGTGACATTGTTCTCACTAACCTTTATGGAAGATCGAGATCAAGCATTGATGAGATCTTGTTGGATCTAGGTCATATGTTTGAGAGGGAGTATTTTCAGAGGTTAAGGTCTGAAGATATTCATATCTTTGATATCTTTTATGATCAAGAGAAAGGTAAGCAAGTGGAAGCGACTCACTTTGCTTTACTCACATGTTTTGGAAAATCTTCTGGTGTAGATGATGTTATGCAAGTGGATATTGGTTATCATGGTTTTCATACTAGAAAAGCAAGTAATGGATCTGGAAAACAAAGTTTGTTCAATGACTTTGATGGTCAAGAGGAAGATCAAGAGGTTGGTCTCAAAGGGCTTCAACAACACAAAAGGAAAGGTGGCAATTTGGAGCTAGTCAAGAGCATCAAAGGAGGGTCATTTGGAAAAGATGTTTTGGATCTATTTTTGCAGGTGTGTGAAGACTCAAGTAAGGTCAAAATAGAAGCAAGGAAGTGTTGTTCAAGTTTACTTTACTTGTTCTATCTCATATTTGAGCTATTTCATGTGGATGTGTGCAAATTGTCAAGATATGGACAAACTAGCTACATTGTCTTGCAATATCCTATTGTTGGAGTTGTACTAGCATTCTTGGCTGATTTTGCTGATGGAAATGAAGATATTGGAGGCTCATTATGTCACTCATTCATGGCCAACTCATCAAGGTTTGATGATATCTTGTGGCAAGATGGAGATGGAGGCTCATTCATGGAGTTTTATGGTGGAAACATATCAAGAAAGGACAAAGTTGGAGGAGACAAGCAAGCAAATGGTCATCACTCACATTTATTGTTTGGTTGCTGTAATTTTCCAGAGAGTTCAAAGTTTGAAGCATGGAGGAATCATTTCATTCACATTCTATTTGGTTCTTCATGTTGTAGTTATATCTTGATGTGTTAAATTGATGTAAGAAATAGTGAAGCATCCAATTTGGACACTATTCTCTATATCAATTATGAAAGATACTTTAGAACCTTAGAAAGGAGATCTATACTTAGGATGGAGATCATTATAAAGTTGGATCAAAGTTCTATTGTCAAAACTATGCCAAAACTAGTTGAAGAGGGAGTGTGAGAGATTTCAACTAGTTTAGTCTAGTTTAGTCATATTTTGGTAAATTGTCAATAAGAGGCCAAAACTCACTTTAGACTTAGAGATAAACTTTTCAAAGTTATATTAGTTTAAAATACATTCAATAAACACTTTTTGAAAGTGTGGGAAAGTTGGTAGTCGAGTTTGAGAGGGATTCAAATTTGAACTTTGGGTACATTGAATCTAGACCCAAAAATAGTAGGGTTTACATTTTGGAGGGAAAGCCAAGTGGCCAAATAGGGTTTGGACACTCTATAAAAGGATGTAACTCGTGGAGAGACACATCTTCTATCTTCTCTCTCTCATTTTATTATTATACATGGTCCTCTTTGGGTTCTACTACTCATCAGTGCACTCTCATGATGTTATCTTGCAATTCTATGTGTAGAATAATCATTTATTGCTATTTTTGGTTTTACACGTGTGAAATATAGTAGTATACTATAATTGTACAGAAACAAACGTATTTTATGTTTTGGTTCATGTTTGATCAATATCTCTTAGAGTTTGCATCTCATTGTATATGTAGATGCTGATTTTTCTACATTGGCAGGATTGTTGGTTTGCTCCTTATTGTAACCAAAGATTTGGGACATGGATTGGATCTTGAATGACTTGAAATCCTTTACAATTTACAATTTCAAGATGCTCATTACAAAGTTCGTTTCCACTTCAGCTTTGAAATCCAACAATGTTAGCACTTTATATTAATGATTTTCTAATAATTAACATTCGAATCAATTGTTATCTAAAACTAAAGTATTGCTATCAAAAAAATTAAAATGAGTAATTATGGGCCGATGTATTATCTACTTGGCATTGAAATGACAAGAGATACCCGAACTACAAAAAGGATCATCATAGACCAACAAAGGTATTTAATTAATATACTTCATGGGTATGGTATGAAAGATTGCAAAGAATGAAACATGCAAGTACCCTGATCAATCAATCATTGGCTATCTCATATATTTCCATGATATGCACAAGTCATGGCCTTGCATTTCCAGTTATTACATATCTCAATATATGTCAAATATACACCATGCAATGACTCAAGTCTAATCTGTGATAGCCGCTCCCTGATGATCATCCCATGTCATTCTGTAGTCCATTCCTATCAAGTATCCCATGTCATCTCTGATCTCAAAGATCTGAGCATCTACCTTGTAGTGTCCACCTGTATCACCCTTATTGACCTATTCTTCATTCTCTATGTGTCCCACACACAGCTCGTCCAATGCAAGTCCACTATATTGCCCAATGGCTTTCAACTGGCACCACCTCGTACTTCCATCACCCGTGATCGCCAAAATGTGTGTACCTCTAGCCCATATTTCCCTTCGAACGAGAAATTTCCAAGCTACAAATGCATGTGTCAATGCAACTATAACGTGACTCAACAATGTCACTACCGATCATGCCTGTGCAAGCATTCCCCCAAAATGCCACTTGACGTTGGTTTGTTCGAATCTCAAGAGTTGAACCTAGTCACAAGAATTTTTCACCTGTAACCGGCATACCATGCCTACCTCTCACCTGTGATTGCTTGCCCTCTCAAAATTGTTGCCAATGATGAGTAGTCACACTGTCAAACTGCACTTTTATCGCCAATACTAGCTTTCTCCAAACACTTCTGCTATCATTCACCCCCATACCACATTTACCGCTTCTAAACACCCTGTTACCCTGTCAGGAGTAAGTAAAAGCGATAATGCCTCATTGTAGCACCCTGTAGCAGGTTTCACCAGCCAAACATTGCCCCAAATTTGGCCCTACGGTACCCAAATAGCGAATGTAGCCCATCAGTAGGTCATCCGCACTTCGCATGATAGATTGGTGATGAAAACTCCCCGAAACACCATTCTCTCTACTCTGTGCAATCGCTTTTCCTCTAAGCGACCAATTTTAGGGGTCATTTTGGCCCAAATATGGCCAAAGAAGGTGCCCTCTAGCCAAAGATAGGCCTCCAAAGATTGCCCTTGCAAAATGAAGTTCGCTTTGAAGTTTACCTAATGAAGAATTCCAATTTAAATATCGAGTCCACTTCAGGATTTCAACCTGAAGATTTTTAATGAATTTGAAAGGTGCATTCCCTTTCAACTCTTTCTAGCCACCTTAAAAAAAGACTCAACCATTGATATGGATCCTACGACCTGTGAAAGATTCGACTAGTTTGATCATATTTGCTATATTTCCATATTCGGCATATTGAGGCCAACTTTGCTTTTAGACTTAGAGATTGACTTTTCAAAGTTCATTAGTCTAAATGTCATTTGAATAAATACTTTTTGAAAGTGTGGGAAAGTTAGAAGGCGAGTTTGAGTAGATTCAAATTCGAATGTTGAGTACTTTGAATCTAGACCCAAAAATAGTAGGGTTAGCATTTTGTCAGGGAAAGCCAATTGGCCAAATATCGTTTGGACCTACTATAAAAGGATGTAACTCATGGAGAGACAGATCGTCTCTCTTCTCTATCTCATTTCATGCTTATACATGGTTCTCTTGGGTTCTACTATCCATTGGTGTACTATACTTGTGATTGCATGCAATTCTATGTGTATAATAATCTATATTTGCTATTTTTGGATCCACATGTGTGAGATACAGTAGCTTGCTTTGTAAGGAAGCAATAGTACTTTATCATTTCATTCAAGTTTGATCAAGTTCTATTTGAGTTTGCATCTCATTTTGTGTGTAGATGCTGATTTTTCTACATTGGTGAGATTGGTAGTGTATTTCTCTTTGTAACCAAAGATCTTTCAAGTGGATTGGATCTTAATGATCTAAAATCCTTCACATGGTATCAGAGTTTGTGTTTCAGGTTATGAAGGAGGAAATCAAATCTATCAATGATTTGGTGAAGATATCAAGGTTAGAGCATGCTAGAGGGGATTCTACACCAAAATCAAGTTTTTTGCTTTTGCAGATTGGATCTTTTGTAGATCAAAATCCTAAATAGGTCTACAAATGTTAAAGGGTTTGCGGATATCATGACAACCCTAACTCTAGTTAATAAGTGAGAGGGATTTGGCACCCTACGTGTGTAAGTCAAACCCAATGATCACATGGAGATTAGATTAATTAGAAAGTTAATAAAAGAACTTTAGGCCTTTTTGCGGAATTTTTAATGTCGTAGAGGGCGCAAATGTCAAGTTAGTGAATAAAGTTGGGTTTCTTTCCAATTTTGGATGGTTCCCACTCTTTTTTTAATTTGAATAATTAGGGACGCAGAAATGGACCAATAGGACTCAGAGGCCAGGGTCCTTCTCTCTACTATAAGAAGGGACCAACTCAAGTTTCCTACACATGTATATATCTTCATTTCAATAAAGCAGATTGGTTCTCTTGTGAAATGGATTTATGAATGTCCTTGCTCTCTATCACTTTTCCTCCATCTCTCATGCTTTTATTGTGTTTGCTAATTGTTGGATCTGATGGTTGTTGGGATTGCATGTTTTTATATTTTTTATGAGAGAGAAAGGAAGATAAAGAAAGAGTAAGTTATCTTCATTGTGGATCTTAGTATTAATGATTGTAGTGTTAATGCTTAGGTTAATGGATGTTAGAGTTAGATGTGGATCTTCCATTAATGCTGAAATCTGAAATATGCTATCGCTCTCATGGGAACGAACCTACGTGTGACAACTAACTTCATCTCCTTGATGCAAGATTGATTAGATTTTGGGTTGAGGATAGGCAAGGAAAGAAATCCACTACAATTTTGGCGCCATTGCCGAGGAGATACACCAATTTTTCAGTTTGTAGCATGTTTGTTGGATGGTTAGCTTGCATTAGGTATCTTGTCGTGGCATGAATAGTGTTAAATCTACATTTAGGATTAGTTTGGCAGTGATTTTGCCTGATTTGAGTGGATTTGCTTGTTTGAAATTTAATCTGATTGTGGAATAGGGAAAGCTATTTAGATCACCAATCTTAAGATCCATTTGGATTTGAGATATTAGAAAAAACAACAAAAATCGATCAAATCTGCCAGACTTGGATCAAAAGGAGACAAAAATCATCATCAGAACTGATAAATTTTTTATCTCTTTCAAAAAATGTTCGCCGAGTTGCAGGCACCTTCGGTTTTGATCATAGAACCTTCAGATTGAAGGGCAAACAGTCCTTCCCAGCAGATTTCCATAAACATAAGAAAAACCACCAAAAAATACCAAAGAATCACCAAAACCCTAAAACTACAAAAAAGAACCTTCGCCCAATTCACCGTGCATAGGTATGATTCAAATCTATCTACTGTCAGGTTGGCGAAGAATAGTATCATAAATTGAAGGTTTCTCAGAGGATCAGTTGTCATATTGTCATATTTTTGTCAAAAAAGTCTCTTTTTTGCAAAAATACCAGTAGTACTCTTGATTATTCGCCAGAACCTTTGCCAAGTTTTCAAATTATTCTATTTATAGTAATTTATTATTTTTGAGCTCAATGAACATTCATTTTATCCAGATCATAGAAAATCTCTATTTTTACCCTCGTCAAACTACAGAAATTGTGTCTTTATGTGCCAAGAACCTTTGCCAGTTCTACCCTAGCTTTATTTGTGTCAGATTCTCAGTCTGAGAGTTCGGCAAAGGTTATTTCCATAGAATTTGTTAGAAAAACCTGATCAGAGATTTTTTTTTTATAAAAAATAGTACTGTTGTGAACCTTCGTCAAGTTAACCTTCGCTAGTTCTATTTTTAGACTCTGATTTTTCAAATCAAGTCTGTCAAATTTTGGGTCAAATCTGATACAGTTTGATTTTGATTTTGAGAGTTTTTTTTTTCAATCGATTGATCTTAGGATTCTTTTTCATGATATAGAAATCTGATTATTGTCAAGTGAAAGAGATCTAGCAGATCAGATCTGAGATAGTTTTGATTGAAAATCTAGATCTAATCTCATTGTTTGCTTGATTTAATCTGTAGAGATGGCTGTCCCAAGTGGCCAAATATGGTTTGGACCTACTATAAAAGGATGTAACTCATGGAGAGACAGATCGTCTCTCTTCTCTATCTCATTTCATGCTTATACATGGTTCTCTTGGGTTCTACTATCCATTGGTGTACTATACTTGCATACAATTCTATGTGTATAATAATCTATATTTGCTATTTTTGGATCCACATGTGTGAAATACAGTAGCTTGCTGGTTTTGTAAGGAAGCAATAGTACTTTATCATTTCATTCAAGTTTGATCAAGTTCTATTTGAGTTTGCATCTCATTTTGTGTGTAGATGCTAATTTTTTTACATTGGTGAGATTGGTAGTGTATTTCTCTTTGTAACCAAAGATCTTTCAAGTGGATTGGATCTTAATGATCTAAAATCCTTCACATGGTATCAGAGCTTGTGTTTCAGGTTATGAAGGAGGAAATCAAATCTATCAATGATTTGGTGAAGATATCAAGGTTACAGCATGCTAGAGGGGATTCTACACCAAAATCAAGTTTTTTGCTTTTGCAGATTGGATCTTTTGTAGATCAAAATCCTAAATAGGTTTACAAATGTTAAAGGGTTTGCGGATATCACGACAACCCTAACTCTAGTTAATAAGTGAGAGGGATTTGGCACCTTACGTGTGTAAGTCAAACCCAATGATCACATAGAGATTTGATTAATTAGAAAGTTAATAAAAGAACTTTAGGCCTTTTTGCGGGACTTTTAATGTCGTAGAGGGCGCAAATGTCAAGTTAGTGAATAAAGTTGGGTTTCTCTCCAATTTTGGATGGTTCCCACTCTTTTTTTAATTTGAATAATTAGGGAGGCAGAAATGGACCAATAGGACTCAGAGGCCAGGGTCCTCCTCTCTACTATAAGAAGGGACCAACTCAAGTTTCCTACACATGTACATATCTTCATTTCAATGAAGCAGATTGGTTCTCTTGTGAAATGGATTTATGAATGTCCTTGCTCTCTATCACTTTTCCTCCATCTCTCATGCTTTTATTGTGTTTGCTAATTGTTGGATCTGATGGTTATTGGGATTGCAAGCTTTTATACTTTTTATGAGAGTGAAAGGAAGAGAAAGAAAGAGTAAGTTATCTTCATTAAGGATCTTAGTATTAATGATTGTAGTGTTAATGCTTAGGTTAATGGATGTTAGAGTTAGATGTGGATCTTCCATTCATGCTGAAATCTGAAATATACTATCGCTCTCATGGGAACGAACCTACGTGTGACAACTAACTTCATCTCCTTGATGCAAAATTGATTAGGTTTTGGGTTGAGGATAGGCAAGGAAAGAAATCTACTACAATTTTGGCGCCATTGCCGAGGAGCTACACCAATTTTTTGGATCAAAAGGAGGCAAAAATCATCATCAGAACTGATAAATTTTTGATCTCTTTCAAGAAATGTTTGCCGAGTTGCAGGCACCTTAGGTTTTGATCATAGAACCTTCAGATTGAAGGGCAAACAATCCTTCCCAGCAGATTTTCATAAACATAAGAAAAACCACCAAAAAATACCAAAGAATCACCAAAACCCTAAAAATACAAAAAAGAACCTTCGCCTAATTCACCGTGCATAGGTATGATTCAAATCTATCTACTGTCAGGTTGGCAAAGAATAGTATCATAAATTGAAGGTTTCTCGGAGGATCAGTTGTCATATTGTCATATTTTTGTCAATAAAGTCTCTTTTTTACAAAAATATCAGTATTACTCTTGATTCTTCGCCAGAACCTTTGCCAAGTTTTCAAATTATTCTATTTATAGTAATTTATTATTTTTGAGTTCAATGAACATTCATTTTATCCAGATCATAGAAAATCTCTATTTTTACTCTCGTCAAACTACAGAAACTGTGTCTTTATGTGCCAAGAACCTTTGCCAGTTCTACCCTAGCTTTATCTGTGTGAGATTCTCAGTCTGAGAGTTCGGCAAAGGTTATTTCCATAGAATTTGCTAGAAAAACCTGATCAGAGATTTTATTTTTATAAAAAATAGTATCGTTGTGAACCTTCGTCGAGTTAACCTTCGCTAGTTCTATTTTTAGATTCTGATTTTTCAAATCAAGTCTGTCAAATTTTGGGTCAAATCTGATACAGTTTGATTTTGATTTTGAGAGTTTTTTTTATCGATCGATTGATCTTAGGATTCTTTTTCATGGTATAAAAATCTGATTATTGTCAAGTGAAAGAGATCTAGCAGATTAGATCAGAGATAGTTTTGATTGAAAGTCTAGATCTAATCTCATTGTCTGCTTGATTTAATCTGTAAAGATGGCGGCTCCTTGAGGTGCTCCTCAAGAAGTCAATCCAATCATTGTTAGGAGAGCATCCCGTTTGGATCTACCCAAATACAATCTATTAATAGATCCAGTTAGATTTCTTCAGATCTATTTTGAATCTTGTGAAGTCTATGGCGAAGTTTTTTCCCAAGATAAACTTAAGCTATTTTCAATGGCCTTAATAGGCGCAACACAAGATTGGTACTACAATCAAGATGAAACTGAACGTATAGGTTGGGAGTCTGTCAAACGAGCTTTTATCACACGGTTCAAACCTCAGAAGTTTATGGAAGGCCCTTTTCTACTTTTAAGTAAAATTAAAATTGGGAAGCGAAAAATGGTTTGAGATTACATTGAATGGGTAAAAGTCTCAGATCTGAGTGCGAACCTGAGTTGATTAACAAAAATGTCATGATTATGTAGTTTTTGCCAGGTTTATCTAAAAGGATCAGACATGAGCTGAAACGCCACAATGAGTACGCTATTTTGAAAAATGCTATGGATGATGCAATTCGGGAGGAGGATGAAGATTTAGACGATGGGCCGAATATCAATATGTTGTCTTATACAGCAGGGCAGACCACTACGACATCCACCATTATTGTATCAACGAATGTCAATGCTACTGCAGAGATGATGCTCAATGAGTTCGAGAAACTCGGGAAGAACCAGTAGAAACAGATGGAAAAGTTGCATTTGCAATTTAATGAGAAGATTAAAGCATTGGAAGATTTCCATGGACAAGCAAACAAGGAACCTGAGAAGTTTGCAAAGACTTTTCCTACGAGAGAAAATGTTTGGTTCCATTTGTATGGGAAATCACACAGTGAATGAGTGTCCTCAATTGAAAAAATGAATGGAAATCAGTATGTGCCATTTGTGTAATTCGCCTGATCATGAGACTACTTTTTGGAACTTCAATCCTTGGATTATTCAGCAACGATATGCCTAGATGGGATATCGAGAATCACTTTATGGAGAAAATGACCTCGTCAATCTGCTCTTGGATACCCGGAACGGTTAGCCTTACCTGTTCCACTAAAGCACCCCACTCCTCCTGCTAATTTGATGGAACCAGAACCTTACAAAGGTACCGAGCAATGGAATTATCGTAATGATAATGAAGGTGGATCTTCAGAGCAGTATGCTATTTATGTTGCCGTGCAACAACAAGCATCTAGAAATTGGACCAGAGCACCACTTGGATGCTTTGCATGTGGAGAAAATCACAAAGTTGCAGAATGTCCAAACAAAGACAAATTTGTACCATTATGTCGTGACTGTGGTTATGCGCATTGCTATAAGGAGTGTCCAACAAGATTGAAGCCACCATCGGCTACAACTCCTGTAAATTTGATAACAATCAAACAAAGACCATAATCTCAGAATAAACCAAGTGTACTCTTGATGGTGGTTACCAAAGCATAGAAGCAGAAAGAACCTGTAGCAGACTAGTCCCTGTTGATTCTATACCATTAATTGATATACCAATAGCATCTGGAGTCTATCCAGGTCTTCATGCATAAAAGAGAAGATATCAGGATATGAGACAGTGGATTAAACATTTGCAAGAGGAAGAGGAGCTTGAAGCTGCTAGAGCAACAGTCGAAGTTCATTCTTCACCAGTGCAACCACCGAATAATTCACATATAGATATCATCATGAAGGACCCTTCAAGATGACTGAACCGGAAGCACCACAAACAGAACTGCTCATGAATATTTTTTCTAGTAAGATCAATATTGTTGGATTTATTCCCTCTACTCTCCTTAAATCCCATTTTAATCTGCCTCCATTCATGCTGCATATTTACTAACGTTGTCGCGCAGTCTACATATTTACACACAAATTTGCATAGACGAAGAAAAGGCAAAAGAATCGCGACACTGTTTTTACACAAGTTATGGTGACAGAGAATGCCAAAGGTGCCCTAAAAGCAAAGGCACCCTGTAAATCTAATCATAAGGCTATTCGTAAGAGTGATGCACTTTTCGCATTGTCATCACCAACGATCACTTCAGCACTGACTGACGTCACACCCTTTTCATGCTCACCCCATGGAGCTGCGCTAACAGGAGTCGTATAGCTCGTTCCGCTACACACGAACATTTTCTGTTTGAGTTCATTTCCCGTTCGTGTTTGTCTTACCTCTTTGAGCTTGTTTTTTGTTTCTAACATATGACACATTTTCTCAACTCATTCATCTCCCTCTCTCCAACATGGTATCAGAGCAGATTTTTATAGCTTGATAAGCTTCCACGTACAAGACTCTACTAGCCGATAGAGTAATTATTTTCTTGTTTTGTATTTTTTAGTATCAGATTTTCATACTTAAGTCATTGATAGTTTCTCCTATCACTCAGACTAACTCTTCCACATGAATTCCCAAGGAAAGTCAGTCTTATCATGGACAAGCTTGATGGAGCCAATTACTATTTATGGAAATTTAAGATAAAAACTGTACTAATGGCAAAAAAATTGTACGACGTTGTTACAGGTGCAGAAGAGAAACCCAAAGCGGACGACGAGACAATCGCTAGATGAAAGCTGAAGGATGGAAAAGCTTTTGCGCTGATCATCCTCAACATCACGGATACGACCTCAAAGGCAAGGATATTGCTCAAGAAGAACCTTCATCACCTGCCGTTGACACGATAGTCCGAGCTTCTGGCTCAGACATATGTATTGTCGACTCACTTCAAGACAACGAATCAGACAAAGATGTTGCTGCTACCCAGCAACAAGTCCCAGGAGCGGTTCATTAGTATAATCTTCCCAGAAGATCAAGCCGAGTGTGCCACAGCCCACAAGGTATACTCCTGAGTCTGCCTATCTCTTAATGTAGGAACTGACGACAATCGAAGAGGCACTTAGCCAACCAGACTCTGATCTCTGGGAGAAGCCATGGATAGAGAGTATTCCTCTCTGATCAAGAATCAGACATGGTCATTAGTTGAAGCTCCTATTGGCTGCAATATCATTGATTGCAATTGGATCTTTAAGATCAAATATAATGCCAACAGAGCAATTGATCGAAGGAAGGCTAGACTGGTAGCACGAGGATCTCGAATGTCGACTATAGTGAGACTTTTAGTCCAGTCATCAAACATTCGTCGATCCAAATGCTCTTGTCTTATGCTGCAGTTGCCGACCTCAAAGTACATCAACTTGATGTACAATTAGCCCATCTGAATGGAGTTATACAAGAAGATATCTACATGATCCAACCCGAAGTATAGTTCTGGAATGCATGAAGAATCATGTTTGTAAACTCCACAAGGCAATGTACGGATTGAAACAATCTGCCATGACTTGGTTTCAGAGGATTAACACATTCCTCATTGCACAAGGATTCAAACCAAGCATTGCTGATTGCAACGTTTATTCGAAGTCAGTGCAGACTAGATATCTCTTTTGCTGTTAGCTCACTCATCATGTTCGTCTTACCTCTTTGAGCTTATTTTTTGTTACTAACATACGACACATTTTCTCAACTCGTTCATCTCCCTCTCTCCAACAAATATTTCATTGGGAGAGTTTTTGAAGTTGGTGCCAAAAGCAAAAGAAGTATTAGCGCAAAAGTTAACTCAAGCTGAACCAGAATCCATCAAGAGCTACTATTTTGTGCCAGATTTGAAGAATCTAATTAAGTACTCCATGTCGGAGCAGTTTGGGAAAGTGAACAAAAAAATATCACCTTACCAATACAACATAGACAATTTCCTAACGAAGCAGCCATGATAGATGGTGGTTCGGGAGTTAACCTAATTTCTACAAAGCTATGTGCAAAGTGGGGCCTTACAAAGATAAAACCTACGACTTTTGCCACTAAGCTAGCTGATCAAATGACAGTTTGTCCGCAAGGAATGGTTGCAGATATACTTGTTAGAATTGTCAAAGTATAGTTCGTCATTACTTTTGTAGTAATGGACTTACCGAAAGCACCAAATGTCTACCGAGTCCTATTGGGACGCCCATGGTTATGAGTTGCACAAGTAATTCATAACTGGGGTACTGGGAAAATCACTTTTGAAAATCGTGAACGTGCAGTCAAGGTTGATCCTATAACTTGGACTATCAAACCAGTGGCTCAAAAAGAGGATGATGATTCATCAACAAATTGTGACCGACCAATAAAAGATTGGGGAGCTCATTATGACTCTCAAACCGATACTATCAACTGGAATCAAGCTCTTGTAACAATTGATTGTATAGTAGGTTATATGTGTCAACAAGATAATCAATCAGATTTGAGCGAGATTTCATTATTGGATCAAACCTTGGATACACTGATCACTTTTCCTTTTAATGTGCTGAATGTAGCTTGGATATCAACGGAGCCTATACCAAAACCAATTCAAGATGAACTCATTCTTGTGAGTCATGCCTTGACTTATGATGACAATGCAAAACTTACTAATGAGCAGATTCTAAATTATATGGATCCAACAATATTTGGAGTGCGTAATATTCCTGATGAACCAACAATAAAGTTGCCAAAAGTAGTTATATTGAAGAAAGACTATGTGACGACCCTTCATAATGCACTCACCATGGCGCAAGAGAAGGTTGACAAGGCAGTCCAAGATTCCAAACAGCAGGTCTTGTTGCTAGCCGAACAGTTGGACTTAGCAGCATTGGAACGTGAATGACTTCAATGTGAATTGGACGCAACCACCCTTGAACGCGATTCCTACTTACAGATCCAAGTGCCTAATCGTCTAGTCACACCGGATGAGATCAAATACTTTTTTCACAAAGTGGTAACCTACCATACTGCACTAGCAGGGTTTCAGGAAAAATTTGATAAACTCAAAAAGAACAACAACCACCGAGTTAGGCAAGGCCAAGGCCATTATGAAGGATTATGAGAAAGCCGTCGCTCAGGTGTTGGATGCCGGGCCTCAAATTTCAGTTCCATTGATGCCACAATTCTCGCCTCAGCACCATGATCAAGCAAGAATGGATACAGAGTTGGATTCAGGCATGGAACATGGTGGAGGCCTTGAATTCGTAGAAGAACAACAAGTTCCATAGGCAACGCAAGCAGTTCCATCTTCATCAAGGACCACACCATTATTTAGACGACCAATCAGTGTTGAGGACCAGATCTAGAGCTTTTTAGTGCAACATCCTCATGACTCCTCTCGTGGTGGTTGGGTCCTCAAGTTTAAGACCTCTAGAATTGAGGCCGACAAAGAATTGGATAAGATACCCACATTGGGACAGTAGCCTGCTTGGAGAGTTATAGTTTTTGAGAAAACTCTGAAATCCATTAGGAGTTATGTGGCTAGCCCTCGCCAATTGCGCATAGATCCATACTATGTACCAATGCCGCACAGAAATAAGTGAAAGGATTTGGGATTGGCCATGGACAAAATTACCATCCATACGTTAATTGTATTTTCGTGCAGCCATGATGGGAGGCTCCTGGGAATCTCGATTCACAGCTTGGACAACTTCAAAGTGGATCGCTAGAGCCCACTGTTGTTTTTTGCCGCACAACTTAGATTTCAACACTACTTCACTCGATTTCATGGAGAAGGTGTAGTATTATTTAGTAAAGATTTGACATGATGCAAATAAGAGTCCATAGTAACTGCATCTCGCAGGTGTCGTGGGACCGCCACCAGTTTTGGTGGGGGATACTATTGGAGGGTTTTCAAATATCGAGACAATACTAACCCTAGCCAATAAGTGAGAGGTATTTGGCACCCTATGTGTGTAAGTTCAACCCGATGAGCATATAGAGATTTGATTAATTAGAAAGTCAATAAAAGGACTTTACGTCTTTTTGCGAGACTTTTAATGTCGTAGGGCCTAAATGTCAAGTTAGTGAATAAAGTTGGGTTCCCCTCCAATTTTGGATGGTTCCCAATCTTTTTTAAATTTGAATAATTAGGGAGACAGAAATGGACCAATAGGATTCAGAGGCCAGAGTCCTCCTCTCTACTATAAGAAGGGACCAACTCGAGTTTCCTACACATGTACATATCTTCATTTCAATAAAGCAAATTGGTTCTCTTGTGAAATGAATTTATGAATGTCCTTGCTCTCTATCACTTTTCCTCCATCTCTCATGCTTTTATTGTGTTTGCTAATTATTGGATCTGATGGTTATTGGGATTGCATGTTTTTTTTATACTTGTTATGAGAGAGAAAGGAAGAGAGAGAAAGAGTAAGTTATCTTCATTGTGGATCTTAGTATTAATGATTGTAGTGTTAATGCTTAGGGTTAATGGATGTTAGAGTTAGATGTAGATCTTCCATTCATGCTGAAATCTGAAATATGCTATCGCTCTCATGGGAATGAACCTACGCGTGACAACTCACTTCATCTCCTTGATGCTAGATTGATTAGATATTGGGTTGAGGATAGGCAAGGAAAGAAACCCACTACAACAAACTTGATCACTTTCAATTTTTGATTTCACATACTGGATTTGGCCGATTTTTGGATCATTGGATCACCCTTAGTGGTGGCTATTAGATTGCATAATCAAAATTTCAGCATTTGCATGTAGATTTGGCATAGTCAATCTTTTGTGATTTTGACAAAACCCTAATTTTAATTGGATCTCTAGATAGCAATGCTGCTGGACTTCATTTGAGTGTGTTTCAATCTTATCAAGTGGAAAAAGTCATTAGATTGAGGATAGATCATAGGTTGATCAAGATTCCATGATTCTATGTGTCGATTTGCTTGGTATAAGTGCAAGAAGAGAATTGTTGAGATAGTTTCAAATCTTTGTGATTTATTTTAAAAGAATTTGTTGTTGTTCAAAGGAGTGCATTGTGCATTGAAATAGATTGAAAAAGAAGATCAGGTCATTGCTACATGGCAACCTCAATTGGAGTCATGTTGGAAGCCAATGATAGGTTTACCTCAAGTAATTATTCATTGTGGAAAGTGAGGATGGAGTACTTCTTGAGATGAACGATGTTTTGGATATTGTTGTAGGTTTGGAGGAGAGACCAGCAACACAACAAGATCAATTGAGGTGACAAGAGGACCAACAAGGCTCTACACATCATAAAGATGAATGTTACCAATGAGCTTCTCAAGGAAGTTGGTAAGTGCACATCATCTTTGGAAGCTTGGGACTCATTGAAGAACCTTTATGAATCCAAGTCTACTTCTAGAGTGTTGACTCTAAGAAGGCAAATTTTTTCTTGTTTGCAAAAGAATGAAGAAAGTTCAAGTACATTTGTTTTGAGGATGAAAGCATTGAATGACGAATTGGCTTGCATTGATAAAAGCATTAAGGAAGGAGAGCTTTTTCAAGTGATTCTTAATGGCTTGTTGGATGTTCATGCTAACATTGTCCAAAGTATTGCCATTCAAAAAACTTTGCCAAGTTTGATGGAGGAGAACCAATTTTCCACAAGGATCAAGTGCTTAAGGAGTGACAATGGTGGTGAGTACATATCTACCAAGCTCAAGGCCTTTTGTGATGAGCATGTAATTAAGAGGCAATATACAACATCAAGAACCCCACAACAAAATGGAGTGGCTGAAAGGAAGAATAGGACTTTATGTGAAAGTGATAAAGCTATGAGGTTAAGTGCTAATCTTGACAAACCATTTTGGGATCAAGCTTTGTTGTGTGCCAATTTCTTGTGCAATAGGTGGCCGAGTACTATTTTGGATGGAAGGACACCTTTTGAGATGCTATTCAAGAGGAGGCCGAGTTTTAGCTTTCTAAGAACCTTTGGATGCACATGCTATGTCAACATTACTCTTGATGACAGGACCAAGGAGGATCCATCTTCAAGAAGAGGTATTTTTGTTAGATATAGTGAGGTGAGTAAAGTCTACAAGGTTTAAATTCCTTCTACTAACAAAGTGATTGCTAGTAGAGATGTCATCTTTGATGAGGGGAACATTCCAAAAGTGTCTTCAAGCATGATTGATGGTGATGTGGTTGGATCTAACATTCTTGATGTTGATGAAAAGGATCCTACTTTGGATGGTGATGATGATGGACCTTCATCAAGTCAAAAGCCAAGGAGAACATCAAGGGAAAGACAAGCCTTCAAGGCTCACATATGATCAAAAGGGTAGGCAAGTGGTTTTTGAAAATTATGTTGCTTTCCTAACCTCTTTGGATGAACCTACAAGTGTAGATCAAGCAAGGAAAGAAGAGGAGTGGATCCAAGCAATGGATCTTGAGTATCAAGCTCTTATGAAGAATGGAACATGGAGATTGGTGGAGTTACCTAAGGACAAGAAAGCTATTGGATGCAAATGGATATTCAAGGTGAAGACAAACCAAGATGGATCTATCAGCAAGTACAAGTCAAGGTTCTGGCAAAAGGATATGCTCAACAACAAGGGATTGACTATGATGAGACCTTTTCACCCATGGCGAGGATGGTAAGCATTCGAGTCATCATTTCACTTGGTACACTTTATGGATGGGATCTATGGCAAATGGACATTTCAAATGCATTCTTGAATGGTGATCTTGAGGAGGAAGTGAGCATGGAGTATCCCAAGAGCTACATTTCATGTACAAAGCCAAATCATGTGTGTCTATTACAAAAGAGCTTGTATGCTCTTAAGCAAGCACCAAGGAGTTGGTATGCTAAGCTTAACACTTTTTTACTCTCTCAAGGCTTTGTTATGAGAGGGCATGATCATTCACTTTATTATTGGTCTGCTGGAAATGATGTTACCATCTTGCTAATCTATGTGGATGATATCATCTTGAGTGGTGGAGGCAATCAAGATGTGGAGGATATCAAGAGTGCTCTTAAGAAGGAGTTTGAGGTGCCTGATCTTGGTAATTTCCATTACATTTTGGGAATAGAAGTCATTAGATCTTCTCAATCTACTTTTATTTGTCAAGAGAAGTATGCTAATTTTATTCTAGAAAGATTTCAGTGATACACCTATGGAGTCTCATGTAAAGCTAACTATAAGAGGTAATGAAAGATCCTTTGAGGACATTACTCTCTATAGGAAGCTAGTTGGTTCACTCATCTATCTAGCCATTACTAGACCGGATCTAAGCTATTGTGTTGGAATATTGAGTCAATTCATGCAAGATCCTAGTGAGGAGCATTGCAAGCTAGGAAAGCGAGTTTTGAGGTACATCATTGGAACTCAAGATTTTGGAATATTGTATGGGGATTATCTAATCTTTTTGGATTTTTAGATTCGGACTATGCTGGAGATGTAATGGATAGGAAATCCATTAGTGCTCATTGTATTTTCATAGGTGATGGAGCTATATCATGGATGTCGAAGAAACAAGCCACTATCTCATTGTCATCTAGTGAGGCCAAGTACAAAGCTCTTACAAATTGCACAAAGGAGATGGTATGGATCAAGAGGATGATCAAGGATCTTCACTTGCTGGATTTTTCAGAGAGCCCAATCATCTTTTGTGACAATCAATCAGCCCAAAGATTGGCAACCAATCCTATCTTTCATGCTAGGAGCAAGCATATTGAGGTGCAATATCATTTTGTGAGGGAGCAAGTCATTGCAAAGGAGGTGGAGCTTCAACATGTGTCCTCAAGGGAATGTGTAGCTGATATCTTCACCAAAGCATTGAGAAAGGACTTGTTCATGAAGCATAGAATATCACTTGGAGTGTTATCAAAGTCCATGCTAAAACTAGTTGAAGAGGGAGTGTGAAACATTCAACTTGTTTGATCATATTTGCTATATTTCCATTTTTGGCATATTGAGGCCAACTTTGTTTTTAGACTTAGAGATTGATTTTTCAAAGTTCATTAGTCTAAATGTCATTTGAGTAAACACTTTTTGAAAGTGTGGGAAAGTTAGAAGGCGAGTTTGAGTAGATTCAAATTTGAATGTTGGGTACTTTGAATCTAGACCCAGAAAAAGTAGGGTTTTGGAGGGAAAGCCAAGTGGCCAAATATGGTTTGGACCTGTTGTAAAAGGATGTAACTCGTGGAGAGACACTTCTCTCTTCTCTATCTCATTTCATGCTTATACATGGTTCTCTTGGGTTCTACTATCTATTGGTGCACTATACTTGTGATTGCATGCAATTCTATGTGTAAAATGATCTATATTTGTTATTTTTGGATCCACACGTGTGAAATACAGTATCGTGCTGGTTTTGTTTGGACAAAAATAATACTTTATCATTTCATTCAAGTTTGATCAAGTTCTATTTGATTTTGTATCTCATTTTGTGTGTAGATGTTGATTTTTCTACATTGGTGAGATTGGTAGTGTATTTATCTTTGTAACCAAAGATCTTTCAAGTGGATTGGATCTTAATGATCTGAAATCCTTCACATGGCCTACGCTTCATCCTTGAAGCAAGATCTCGACCATTCATCGTCTTATCTCACAATCGAATGGCTATCTCTTCACCTGCGTGCTGAATCAAGCTCCTTAGGAGCGCTAGACACCAAGAAACCCTATGGCACCATTCTCCCTCATAGTGCGTGAGCCCATGGCCCTCTTCACGTGACCTGTTTACTGGCTATGGTGGAAAAAAGATTGAAACTCACCTGCTCAGATCGGTCTAACACACTATAGCCACAACGGTTGTTCATGGCCTCTTACCAATATATTATCTTTCCTAGGGTGCCCATAGCTATTGCTTTACAGCTTCAAAATCAGTTCAAAATGGAGAAATAACAACACTTTAGGCCTTCAAAACTCTAGCAACAATTGGTCCTCTCCTGCTTCTTGGCTGTCCCTGACAATTTACCACAAGCTTGGCCCCTACTATAAGATACTGGGTAGCAATTTACAATGCCCACTTTCATCAAGCAGAGAGAAAGATTTGCAGCTTTATGTTTTTCGTCAACTAGCCGCTTTTTGCCAATTTCCAAAATTGCTTCTCCTCCCACTGTAAATGAATGTCAAAATCCTCTCATGACTGAGAAACCATGGCCCTGATTTTTCTTACAATCTGCTCCACTCATCAATCACCAAACTACTGAGAGAGTTCAGGCCAGCTTTCCGTAAAAGCTGTTATGAAGACATTTTGAGCAATTTTCCGTGAATTCTCCTCGAAATCCACCTACGATGATCATTCTGATTTTTTCCAAATCTTCGATCAAAGGAACTTTGGTGTCTCTTGCCATCCGAACTGTCGATACCTTGTATGGAGTCCTCTCTCTTGAGACGCTCCAAGTGCTATTTTTCCTCGTGAAAGACGCTATCCCAGAGCTCTATAGGATTGTCCATACCTGCATCACCCTAACGCTCTGATACCAAGTTCAATTTCCGATAGAAACTAGTGCAATATGTAGATCACATCAATCAATGACCATAGCCACTCCTCACAAGCTCTCAAAGATGGCACAACAAAAGTTCTTAGATTATAAAGAAACATTGTACATATAGAGTATTCAGAAACTGCATGAAAAGACAGATGTCCTAAAATTGGGCTACCACCTGTTGGGCCCAACATGGCCAAATTCGACTGACAGACTCAGGACATGCCCTAGAGTATAACAAGTACTATATATAACTCTGTACCGGCTAATTTTTCGTATGTGTGGCTACTTGGCTAACCCAAGTAGCCAGCTATGGAATCAGTGCCCGATCAATATATCCTAAAGGGTCATGTCCCGATCACAACCATATACAGTAAACCAAATAAACTGTACATTAATTACATTATCACATCTAGAGTTTACACTAATGAATCAGATCACAACCTGATTTCTAACTAAACTTGCTCATCTCCCTATTGGAATTTCAGATTCTTGAGCCAGAATCCTCTCCTCTCCTGTATTCATTTGTTGTGGCTTGGGGGTGAATTGATTAGGGTATTGACTAGCCTCTTCATGTTCGTTGGGTGGTTTATGCTCCACATGTGTCCTTTTGGTTTGCATGTGAGAGGATTCTTGAGATCTTCACTTGGCAATCGTTATAAGTGGTGTTAAGCAAGGAATATTGTTTAAACTTGACACAAATGTTTTTATTGTGAGTGTTATATTGGCAAATGAGAAATTGATACTTTTGTCAAGTTCAAAGCTTTTGTTGAGAATTAACTTAACGCTAAGATCAAAGTGTTAAGGTGTGATAATGGAGAGGAGTATGTCTCCACTAGAATGAAAGAGTTTTGTAACTTGCATGGCATTAAATGTGAGTATATAGCCAAGATGAAAAATAGATGTCTTTTGAAAGTGCTAAAGCTTTAAGATGATATGCCTCTCTCCCTTAGTCAATCTGGGAGGAAGCTATTACATGTGCTAACCATCTATGTAATAGGTTGCCAAACAATGGCATTGGAAGAACCACTCCCTTTGAAGATCTATATCATAAGATACCAAATATAAAGGATTTGAGAGTTTTTTGTTTCACTTGTTATGTTCATAGATTCTTGGATACTAGGAGAAAATTTAATGCAACTTTCATCAAGGAACATGATGACCAAAAAAAAGATAAATGACTTGAAGACCCATTTTTTTAAATTTATTAATTGTTTTTAAAAAGTATCCAAATTTAAAATACTTCAAATAAATATATTGTAATGGTAAAAAATGTTGTATTTTACAAGAAAATAATTTAAGCTATAAAAATTTGGTCAATAGATTTTTATAAATAACTTAAAATAAGCTTATATTAAATAGTAATACTATTTAAAATAAAATCATTAGATACACAACTACTAAAATACCTAAAAATATTTTTTGCATACTAAAAACAAAAGTTATAGTTTTTTTTTTTTGGAATTTCAAAAGTTTTCTAAATTACAATTCTTGTATCGAAAAAAATATTTTTAAATTATGTCAAAAATTTGAATCAATATTTTTTAAAATTTTAAATTTTTGAAAATCTTTACTTACACCGTAAGTTTATTAAATATTTTAATATTAAATAAATGCAAATAAAACTACTTTACAATAATTGAGATTAAATTATTTGTGATAATATTTAAATCATCTTGAAAAAAGTCTAATTTTTTTTTTCATTTTTTATAGTTTTTAACAATATTTTTTTTACAAAAAATATTATAAAAACACATCTAAAATTAAAATACTGTAAACTTGACAAATCATTACAGTTTTAATTTTTGGTAATAATTATCAATGTTAAAATTTTTAAAATATTTCAACTTTTAAATTTTAAATCTTTAAAAAATAATTTTAAAAATATTAAATCAATAAAAAAGAATTCAAAACACAATACATCAAAAAATATAAACACAATTATTTTTTAAAACAAAAGAGAATTTTTTTATTCCCAAAAATCATCGATGTCATTTACATCTTTTTCTTTTGTTTTTTCTTGAGTAGCCACTGTACTATCAAGCGACACATCTTCTACAATTTCCTCGACTACAGCTACTACATTGTAATCTTGAACCAAGACATCAGCTAATTCTCCTGTGTTGCCTACTTTTTCGCTAGCAGGAGGCTGGGGTTCCTTGGACAAGGGAAGTATTGTATCCTCGCTGTCCAAACTCTTTCTCACCTCATATAATTCATCTGGCAAAATTGAAAGAAATTTCATTCTCATTTTTACAAAATCAACTAAATTAGTATCTAAATCCACTGTAGGAACATGTCTGCCTTTCTGAACAACACATACGCTCGTAGTGCCGCTACCGCTAAATAAATCTAAAATCCAATTAGTTGGGTGAGAAAAAATATCAATTAAATGATTAATTAATTGTTGTGGCTTTTGGTAGAGACAATCCATGAAACCCGTCATTGGATTTTTTAATTTCTTTCTCACAGTTGAATACTGGAACAAGTTTCCAAAACTTGTCAGTCCGGAAGTGTTATAATACAACATCGAGCGTTTGCCATCCAAAGAATAATAACCGATGGTTATGTATTCTATTTCATTGCAAAGTCGAGCTCCTCTCGAGTTCTTGACATTGGGCTTGTACTTGACAAGGAACATTGCAAGTAAAATCAATTTCAAATTTTAATTTTAAAATAAAAATTTTAAAATAAAAATTTTAAAATAAAATTATGAATTAAAATACGAATTGATAATTCCAAAACTTAAGAACTTACCACACAACATTCTCAATTTTCGCATTATAGAAAGTTAGTAGAGCTTTCTATACTGATGCTGGCTGCCAAAAAGAATGAAAAATAACAACTCTCCAAATTGGAGAAGTTGTGACTTCAAGAAAGCCCTGCATAAAGCTATGGATTTCAGTGAATTTGAAAGGAGTATCATCATTTAATGATTCCTTCATCTGAAATCCATATGGTATATCGGCGATGCAGAGTGTATAAGGTCTTTTTCTTAAATTTTTTGAAATTTCTCTACAATCGTCCTCCTCAACAGAGTAAAAGCATGGTTGATCATCGACACTTTTGGGAAGGTAGATCTCTAATGGATCCTTTTCCGCAATGGTCTCACCCCGTGCCAATCTCTCTCTGTCTCTTTTTTCTGCTTTTGCCTTCAGAATATGTCTCTTGAATTGCTCTGCAAGGACTTTGTTTTTTTTTTTGTCTTCGGGAGACTGAAAAGGAAAAAGTTATGCTTAGCATGGGAGACAAAAAATATAAAATAGAATAGGAGACTTAACTTATCAAAAAAAAATAATTAAATAAAGAAAAAGCTATGCTTAGCATAGGAGACATAGAATATAGAAAAGAAACAATTAATAAACACCTATGCTAAGCATGGGTGAAATATATACCATGTCTCTAAACAAAATAAAAAATGGACTCAGGGCTTTATTTCGGCTGCTAAGAGGATAAAGCCTCTGGCACTCATCGAAATCTTGAGAATTTAACCCTGTCAAGGGCTTCTTGAACTTTCATAAATAATGTGTGCCTGCATTTGAAAAGTATAATTGTTAAAAATCCAACCAAATAATGAAAATCATTTTATTAAAAAAAATAACATGAAAATAAATATTTAAATAATGATTATTACCTCTGAAATTCTTTTCTCATTTCTGCCAAGGAAAGTTGACCATCAACAACTCTTGAAAGAACACTTATTATTAGTTCTGAAGAGCTAATCCTTTGCATATTCTTCCACTCTGATATTCCCATTTCAGTAGGGATTGGCTTTAGAGTTTGAGTGCTCACAACTTTTTTTTTGGACTTTGAGACACCCTGAGCAGGTTGGCCTTTTATTTGAAAAGTTTCTCACTTATCAAAAATTTTATCAACAAGGGCCCACACCTGAAATAAAAAAAAAAATTTAATTGATAAAGAATTTAACCAATATTAAAATTGAGTTCAAAATTTTAGTCTGATAAAAATAATTTAAAAAGATTATAACATATATTATGTCCAGAGCATTCCATGACGAGCATAACCAAACAAATTACCTGGCCACTACAAAAAGCAAGCTAAAAAAAATTATCGTATTTAGTAAGGCTCTGCGTATGATTTTTCGAATCAAAAGACATGCCTGTCTCTTGAGCACATAGTGTTTTTAGCTCAAGTTGATTCACATCTCCTGCTTTGGAGACTCTCATGTATTCTTTGTGAAAAAAACGAATTCTTTGTATTACGGTCATCTTCATCCGGTAGTCCTGATCAATATTGTGGTCCCAAGCCAATAATTTCGTTTCTTCCACTGTCAGGCCAACAATTGCAATGGCACTCACATTTCGAAAGCTTGGGATATGGGGATACTCTTGAGGTAATTGTTTTCGAGCTTGTAAACTGTGTATATTCCCAAGAACAAAAATTTGATATGAATTTAATAAAGAAAAATCAAAATTTGCAACATCGTTGCATTCGTTGGGATCAACCAAAACAACAAAGGGAGTAACTATGGCCTGTGTATGATCTCTAAATTTTATTTTTAAATTAGGTACACGTGTTAGATTAGGCTCTCTAACTTCCATTGGCCTGTCTCCTATTATTGGATCTACAGGTGGCCTATCACACTGATTTATGTCTAAAATTAAAGTTGTTTATTTTTATTTTTTGTTTTATGGATATCCTCTCTTAATTTGACAAGTTTGAAGCTGTATTGTAATGGGCGGATGGATGCACCAGATAGCGACAAAGATGGTTCGGTGGTGGCTTTTTTGCTTTCAACAGAAGGAATGGACTTATGGCGATGTGTAGCCATGGTCTTTGGGCGTGACTTAGGTCTAGTGGGCTGTCTCAGAAATATTATGAGATCTTTTTTTTTTTTGGGATGAGGGACGGCTACGGTTTCATCTTCAACATTTTCAGAGGCCGACTTTGTGACCTGAGCAGTGATAGAAGCGGGCTTGCGAGGTCCAATAGATACACCTTTTGAACTCCGTAATGAATACACCGGATCTTTTTCCTCAGTAATAGCAGCTAAAACCATTTTTAAGCATTGCTTCATGCTCTAGACAGAAACAAAAATCAAGTTTAAAATATAATGACTAAAAGCTTAAATCTAAAAGTTTAAATAATTTTATATTTAATAACAACTATGCTAAGCATGAAACAAACACGATTAAAATTATATTTTATAATTACTCACCAAAGTAACTAGAGCTTTATCAAAATAGGCTTTAATGGCCTCGTCCTGACATAGTTGGATCTTTATCACAGTCTCGTTCAGAATGAAACTAAGACGAGACTTATCTGTCTCCTTTACAAGTATATTCACAAAACCTTCTTCTTGATACTCATCTGGTTGATCAGCAAGCAATCTTCCTTGAACTTTGAATTGCGAGTCTCCTCTACCAGGCTTCTCAACTAAATGAATAAAAAGCTCCAAAAGCTTTGTGTTGTTGACCCCTTTGGTGAAATAGTACATGAATTTTTTCTTATCTTTTAATGGAATATTTTGAGGTTTCCCCGAAATTTTAAATGAAATCCTTGACATTTCGAAAATTATCAAAGACAATTGAAAATCTGCAAAAAAAAAGACTTTTCAGGAAAATTTAAAACATTGTCTTAATGAAAATGCTGAAAACTTTAATAAAACAAGCCATTTTTGTGAAAAAAATTTAAAAAACAAAATTACAAATTCAACATATTTTCTTACTAAAACATCTCAAAAGGATCACTTTTCTGAGACAAAGCGTTGTAAAACAAGAAAATATGAGTAGCGACCTATGCTAAGCATAGGTTGTGGTCGAGTCCTTACTAACAACTTATGCTTAGCATAGGACGAAGGCGAGATTCTTCAATTCTAACCTCCTTTCGACCTATGCTGAGCATAGCTTTCATCTCTGGTCCTGTTCCAACCTATGCTCAACATAGGTTAGCAAGCAAATTGCGAAGACATCCTATGCTCAGCATAGGTCATTACTCGCGCGCTATTGTCCAACCTATGTTGAGCATAAGATGTCTTCGCTATTTGCTTGCTAACCTATGCCAAGCATAGGTTGGAAGAGGACCAGAGATGCAACCTATGCTCATCAAAGGTCGAACCGTGGTAAGAATAAAGAAATAACGCCGGAATCCTATGCTGAGCATAGGATATTACTAAGGACCCGAGCACAACCTATGCTCAGCATAAGTTAAAGGAGAGGACTGGTGCAGGCACCTATGTTGAGCATAGGTTACCCATGTTGCAAGAAGATGAATACAAATTAAAATATGAATATTTTCTAATGCAAGAATTTATTACCCATGCTAAGCATAGAGCAAAGCTAGAAAATGATAATAATCTTACTGTCAAGAAATCTGGAAACGAGAAGGTATGCAAAATCTTATAGAAAGCCGTGACTTGGTTGTAGCGATTGCTCTGGCAGCATGTGAGCTTCTGAATTCGCAAATGAGATGAGTTATGCTTGGACTATGGTCCTTAAATAATTTTTTTTTTGAGACCTCCGTCTCACGCCAGTCTTCCAGCTTACTTCGGGACCAAGTTGCCGCGACTCACCTCACCCCACACCGAGTATTAGCCTGGATAGTCCAAACCTAATCCTAACCCTAAGAATGCCGCCAAACAGTATTTAAGGCATGGTAGCCGCCGAAATTTTTTTATTAACCAGTTACTTTTTAGGCTTGTTGCTCATTTGCATTTAGTTGGTCTTTCTGTGTACGTCTATTGAGGTTCGCATAGGTTTTTATTTGTTCTATGACCAGCATAGGTTGCAGTTATGTTTGAGGAGCACATTTAGTGTGGTGTTAACTATTTGAACGGTTCTATGCTTAGCATAAGTACGTAGTTAATTTTTTTTTTGAGGTTACGATGTCAAGTAGTTCTACCTCTTCTATTCCAGTAGTTGTAACTCAATATGTTGCAACAAGTGCAACATCTTCATCTGACATTCCCAATGAAAGCTTTTTTTTTATAAAGCCACTCATGAATCTGAACATATTTTGGTAAACGATGTGGCATCGTCATCATTTACCCGTTCATCATCTGAAATTCCTCAAGCAAGTACTTTTCAAGAAATGACGCCTGTAACTCAGCTTGTATCAAATCTTTCGACCTCGTCCTCCTCTTCAGATACATGCTCGACACAACTAGAACATTGTTCTTTTGAACAAGTTGAATCATTGAGTGATGAGTCAAAAGCTTTAATTCACTCAGTTATCGATTCTAGTAAATCAACATATCCACATAAGTCTGTTGATCCGCGACGTTCAAGCTTTTCTCATGTTCGTAGGAGACCTTCCCAAAGTGATGTTCGTCGTGTTAGATCTAAAAGGGCTATATTCGTTGAGAATTTAGAGCCTTCTGAGGGTCCAAAACATCTTGGGGTTGGAGCCAGAATTCCCAATCATGAAATTCCAACACCTTCTCAACCAGTTCAAGCACCTACTAATGTCACAGGTTCAATTTATAATCAAACTCCAAACAAAAAGAAAAATACAAGAGAGACTTGAGATCCTCACTTGATTTAACGAATCGTCAAAAACAATTGACTACAAAATTTGAGATTCGAAAGGTATGAAATATTATTTGCTGCTCATCCTGTTGTTTGCAAAAGCTGAGTACCAGAGAAATTGAAGAATTAAGATCAAACTTCTTTTTATGAAGTGAGAGAAATTACTATTTGTGTGCAATAGTGAGGCCGGACAAAAATTCATTTTCGTATCTTTTAAATGCTTTGGAGGTTTGTCGCAAAGCTTACAAAGCAGTTCACGCAATCGGAAACTCACGACTTCAACGAATGCATGGACGACTTCAGAAAGACCCAACATTACGAGATCCTTACAGGGTCGGACTGTTTCTCCAGATGCTTTAAATGCAACTGCTTGGCTAAAGCATTTCATAGATGTGCACGGAGAAAAATTGCCTATTTCCTTATATTTTCACTTGCCGAATAATTTTACAAAATTAGAAATATTTTTGATGTACAAAGAGTTTGCAAAAACAAAAAATGTTTCCTATTTGAGTTACTCAGAATTTCTTAGAATTTGGAAAAGAGATTTTGGACTGGTAAAGATTTCCAAAAAATCACGAATGATAGTATGCTCCACTTGAGAGTTGTTAAAGTTTGCAAAACAACTTGCAAAGACCAATGACAAGAAAGATAAATATTGATCAAATTTGTCATTCATTTTAATACTTTCTGTTTTGAAAAAATTTATGTTGCAGTCTTTTTGAACACCATTATGGTATGATATTTATTTTATTAAATAAATGAATCATTGTATTTTCAGTGGATGCTACAAAAGCTCTTCAACTGCACAGAGATCAACAAACAGTTGAAAGACAAAAGTTGGTCAAGCATCGAAAGAAAATGTTTGGAATGTCCACAAAAATATCTGGGACTTGTTATTGATGGCATGGATCAGAAAAAAACAATGTTGCCTCATTTTGTCAGAGTGCCCAAAAATTTGAACGAGACAGATTTTATTCAGGTTCATCTCGTTGGAGCGCTTGTGTTTAATGGCACTTTGGAGTCCAAGATCTTTTTTAATTATCCCAATGTTCGAAATGATCCAAATTTGATGATCACCATTGTACATAAGATAATCTGCAAATTTGGTGAAAACCTTCCAGAAATACTTTATTTGCAGCTTGACAACACTGCTAGGGAAAGTAAAAATCAAACTATTTTGGCATACTTGTCTATGCTAGTGGAGAAATTTTTTTTCAAAAAAGTAAAAATAGGATTTTTGTTGGTAGGACATATCCACGATCAAATTGATCAAATGTTTAGTTGCTTTTCTAAGAGGTTGAGATGCAAGAAAGCATTTTCATTATCAATGCTTCAAAGCATTGTTGAGAAATCGTATGTGCCAAAGCCAAACGTGTCATTAATCAGACACACATATGATCTTCGTGATTATGTTAAGACGTCCAACGAAACAGAATGATGCGTAGCTAATATTAACGATATTAGCTTTCAGCACCAGTTTAAAATCAAATGTAACGAATCAGGCATTATATTATTATGGGGCAAATTATTTTCAAATTTAGTTTCGTGGCTACCTCTTGAAGGAGTTCGATTTTTGCTTAACATTCCATCGACTCAAATCAAGCTTGCTGTGTTGTCTCCCTTGAAGTCCTTGCTATAAGAACAAAAGGCGCAAAGAGAACATCGTGAGATTGATCCATTTGCCTCATTAGAATCAAGTATTCAAGCAGCTTATCATTTTTTTGATGAGTTTGATCAGCATTGGTGGACGGACTTTTTCGAGGAACAAAAAATCAGTTTGCTCAATCTCGAACATACATCAACAACTGATGAATTTCATTGGCCTCATAAATTAGGAACATCAACTACGACTGTCGAACCTTCAGATCTTCCTTGAGATAATGATTTCCTGCAGCTTGTGCAAGGTGAGGAACGTCAAATTTATGTGGGCTCAAGGAAGAATAGGCAAAGTGTAGAAGCTGCAAAAATGAAATGGTGCGGTGATTTGAATAAAATCCAAATTGGAAGCCTTGTTGCACTTCTAGCTTCAGAAAACAATGAAGGACATCCATTTTGGATTGCCAAAGTACTTCAGAAAACATTGAAGGACATCCATTTTCTAGCTTCAAAAAACAATGAAGGACATCCATTTTTATTCAAAATAGCAATCAAACAAAAGTACTACGTGTCCATTGGTTGCGCACCACTTCAACGAATACTTTTTTGGGAAGGTACAAACTCGAAATATTGCAAGTAGATCCAAAGGGCAAGAGAAAGAGATTGCCAAAAAATCAACCAAGAGTCGACGATTTGAATCTACAATATGTAGATGTTTTGGCATTTAATTTTGAATTAACAATGACCAATCATCTACGAAAGTCAACAATATCTATATTGAAAGAACAACTTGGATTACTTGAAAAACCATCATCCTCCACTCGTCATCAACAGAGAAAGGCTGATTTACAAGATTTTTTGTCAACATTAGGCACGAATTCTGAGGAAGACATGCCAGTTGACTCTGATAAAGAAGACGGGTCTTCCACTTCATCAGCTGAAAACGAGAGTGTTGAGAATATGTCAAGTTCTGAATTGAGAGGCATCAACGAAAATTCCTTAGAAAATGTACTTTAAAAAAAAGAATGTGCAAATATAATTTAAGATATTTTGTATTTCAATGGGATTTTGAGTTTCAAAAATCATTTGTTCTCTTAAAATTATTATTTCATTTGTAATTATGATGGTTTTATGAAGTTTGCAACAAAAAACTTGTAGTTCTTTATTTAAAATATGTATTTTTTGGCATTTTTAAAAAACAAAATCTAGAGATTTATTAAAAAAATCTATGATTTTGGCCTTAAACTAGGACCATTAAAAAACACCAAATAAGATTACTCATTTTCAGGTCAAAGTCCCAAAACAAATGTCATCGTGTTAAGGGAATCTATGTGGGATATAGTGAATCAAGCAAGGGATATATGATTTTTTGTTCTTACCACTAAGAAGATATTGGTTAGTAGAAATGTCTTATTTGATGAGGGGCATGTTTCAAACATTAATCAATGTGCTTCTAATGATATTGGTGTCAATGAGCTTGTTAGGATTGAGGAGTCATCAATTGAAGAAGATGGTGCAACCTCCACACTCAAGAGTTTCAAACTCGAGAGCTCTAAGAAGGTCAACAAGGTGGAGCCATCAAGGCATACATATATTGACAAAGATATAAAAAGGGGAGGCACCTCATTTACATCTTATACTTTCATGACTTCTATGTTAGATGAGAAAACTTGCTTTGAAGATGCTCTTAAATCTCAAAATTTGGATTAAGGTAATACTATGTGAGTATGATGCTTTGATGAAGTGCAAAACTTGGTTGTCTTGTGTTTTGCCATTAGATAAGATGCTAGTAGAATGTAAATGGTGTTTTCATCTACTTGCTTAGAATTTTATGCAAGTAGGAATCATGTATACATCCATATGTTGGATACTTGTAACTTTTCAATCATTGCAAAATTTTGTGAATTTATATGCGTGTGATTAATCCTTGAAGGATCCTCAAAGGACACTTATTTCCATATTTTTTTTGGACTTCATCGAATTTAAACTTGGTTATGATTGCAAGCTTAGAATGGAAGTTTTATTATTTGGAAAAATTCTTTTCTATTCTAATATATTAGATACTCTGAGATTTGTTTTTGTTTAAACATGGATGTGTGTACAATGTTTATCCATGGTATGGTAGTAACACGCGGTGACACTAACAATATTTGTCATTGTTGAATAACCTAATTACATTGTAAAATATATTGGAAATTTTGGTTCCTTTCTAGCCCTTGGAGGCTAATTTTAGTTATACACTTAGTTTTGTGCAATTACCTAGTGATGTTTGGGCTCCAAGGACTTCAATGTCTTGTGTACGTTGGCCTATGGCTTTCCATTACAACTGTCCTTTGGCTTTTTATTACGAAGAACTACAGAGTCATTGAGATTTTCCTCAATTTAGTTAGCTTCTTGTTTTGCTCTACTATTGATTTGTTATAGAGTCTGGAGGTTTATCTCTACCACTGTTGAATGCTTTTTTGTTATGCTATCATATTGGATGATGAATCCAATAGATGTTATAGTTGATTTTCCATATTACATATAGTCTTAGACCAAACATTTGTCCCTTCTACAACTCAGGCTATGAAATTGCCTAGATTATGCACATTTAGTCATCCATATCCATTGTGCTCCAAATGCCATTATAAAATTTCTCACTTTTTACCAACAATGCTAATAGTATGTCCATGTGAGTCATATTGTGCTAAAGTAACTAGGCTTTCCTCATGATTGTTTAACGGAAAACTTGGACCATGGTAGATAGTAAAGCTAGTTCATTTTATGAAAAAAAAACAATTAGTAATCATGTTTTTATTATAATACAAGATAAAAGAAATATTATAATAGGAGCATCCCCTCATCTCCATCTACATAGAATGTGCAATATTGGACAGCTTCCAATATTCCCATAGAATGCGCAATCTCTATCGAACATGTACACTAGGTAGATATGCACCTTCACATCTAAGTCCCACCAACCATGGACCATAGAGATTGTGTAACCCTAAATGGTATTGCACTTTTCAAGTCAATCTTAATTCAATCACCCAATTGGATACCTTCATTATTTTACTTAATACGTGGGGCGATTTTAATATCTAGCCCAACCTTGACTACGAGGTGTTTGTGGTCAACAAGTAAAATGCAAAATGAGAGTTTGACTCAACATCTCAACTAGTTTAATTTTCTTTCTTTGCTTATGTTAGATTACTTTTGTTAAATAGAAATATTCTTTTCAATTTGTCTTGTCAAATGAATAGTTAAATAGGAGTGTCTATGTTGGCAAAGTCACTCAAATACTCCTAAAAGGTTTTCGATTTCGAATTTATGTTTTACATTAGAAGGAGTAGATTGGTTTGTGCTCTTTATTATGTTAGTTCTCAACTTATTTACATTTATGAAAATAAGTTAGTCAAAAAGGAGAAATTAGTCTTTGGTACACTTTGAATGTCTTCATTAAGTATATGCATATGTTTTTTTAACTGTAAGGGAAAGCTATCGTAATGATTATCTCAAAGATATGTCATTCTTAGTGAAGATCATATGCCATTCTCAGTGAATTCGAGTTAAAAATACACAAATATTTAGTTCAAAAACGAGATATATTCCAAATAATCTTAAGCTATTACTCTCTATTTTTTATTTTGAAAAATTATATAACTTTTTGAGTTAAAAAAGGCATATATTGAAAATAGTTTTAAACTATCACTTTTTTCTTTCGGTTTTTTTTAATGCAAGGCAAAGATGTTGTTGATCCTGAGATCCTCTTGTTGTGCTTGTGCTATTTAAATTTGCTTTTAATTATTATTGTTGTGCAATCTAAGCCCAAAGTTGGGGGAATTGATTTATTATTATAATTTATCTAGTGATTTGCAATTTCCAGGAACTAATATTAATAACCACGTTTAAAAAAAAAAAAAAGTTTTGGTCATGTAAGACTTAAGTCGGTGTGAGACGCCAATGTCTCTCTCTTTAAAGCCTCCCGTCTCTCTCTCTTCCCCTTTCCTTTTCTTCTCTATCCGTACCATACGTTTTTCAACCAAAGGCCGTTGAATATTCCGGGAGATCCAGATTTTGCCACGTATCCAGCATCCAGCGATGGATCACGGCATGTTGAGCACGTGGCGAGCATCGAAATGGGCGATTGTAAACCGCCTTTAGATAGAGCACTCGCTTTTCCCCCCCCCCCCCACCTCGGCTTGGTGCTTCCTTTTTCTCTTTTATCTTCTGTTCTGTTCTCTCTTCTTTACCTTTCTCCTCCCTCGCCTCTCCGATGCACTGCTGCAGCGATCGAGGGAGCGATGCGGTGGTCGTCTCCTCTCCATGGCGCACAGGAGATAGGCATTGCGAGTGTGAATATGTCAAACACGGCATGTTTCGTGCGGGGCTGCAACACGTCATTGTACTGCAGCTATGAGCTTGCAGCACAAAATCTAGAGCTGATTTCCTCGACTCCACCGGCCACAGGGCATCCCAGGTCACCGTGGATATAATCTGATGATAACGCTAGCTGGGTAGAGAGCCTGATCAGCAAGGATCTCACTGCAGAGTTCCAAGTGTGCAATGGTAGTATTTCCCACCGACTATTGGACATCATTGGTTTAAGATTCCTTCTCACTTGATGATCTGTAAGGCTCAGCTTACTGCCTTTATGATTGCTGCAGCAGCTAGATCTCGTAGAATGAAATGTGTGGCGGAAAGGTGGCGAGATTCTGTGCATATCAGTTAGATAGTTTGCTTGGCTGCTGGTCTGTGTGGTAGGATTATGTCGAGTGGGGAGCATAGAGAACAACAGGGATTTACTAGGAGGATCAATCAAACAGCAGAAGAGTGGAATGCGTCCAGCTCTGAGAGCAGCCCAGTTGATTTTCAGCTTGATCCTGCGTCTATTCCCGGCTTCAGGACTGGTAGATATGGTCTCAGTGCTGAAAGAATGCTTATAGTTGATGCTCTTTCTCACGTTGTTCAAGGTGGTGCTAGTGGTGGCGGTGCCAGTCCGTACCCACCTGATCTGCAAGCAAGGGATCAACAGGCGAGCTTGCAACAATCTGATGAGAACAGCGACGTCGATCTAGGTGCTCGTAGTTTAAAGAGGTACAATCCTGCACCGCCACCAATCACAGGGCTGAGACAGCAAGAAAGATCATGGGAATGGGAAGGAGCGATATCTCCTCGAAGAAGACACTCCATGTTTGATACAGAATCAGGTAGAACTGTGAAGCGTTCTATGTATACCACTCAAACAGCAAGTGTGCTTGATGATAGCTGCTTAGGTTTTACCGATTCGAAGCGTTTGAAATTGGATCACAGCGCACGTCAAAGTGTTGAAGAAGAGATAAGCGGATCCTTTGCAGCTGTCGGATCAGAAGAAACGTTCAATCAAATCGAGGGTATGTTAACAATATATAGTTCCTTGTTCTTGTTAGGATCTCTCTCTCTCTCTCTCTCTCTCTCTCTCTCTCTCTCTCTCTCTCTCTCTCAGGATCGTCCGAGAGTATACCTAAAAGCACGAGTAATTCCACTGATAATTGTTGCAGAATCTAAGCAATTCAGTCAACCTGATCACGAAGAGGAAGAGCGGTTGTCGATGGAAGTGGGTATTCAATCTTATGAAGGATCGATCAGCACTGCTTCGGATGATCCTATGCGATATGAAACTGTGAAGTCGAGAAAAAGATACAGAGGCGTGAGACAAAGGCCCTGGGGAAAATGGGCTGCGGAGATTCGCGATCCAAAGAAAGCAGCTCGCGTTTGGCTTGGCACCTTCGACACTGCCGAAGATGCGGCGCGGGCATACGATGCAGCAGCTATCAACTTCCGAGGAGCAAAAGCCAAGCTCAATTTTCCAAACATATCTCGTCGTGAACAGTTTGATTCAAGTATGCTCAACCTCAATCAAAGCTCTCTCATCAACCCCTTATCTGCTGATTGGTTCCAGCCTCAGCGCAATCTCTCTCCAGCTCCTGAACACGAGCGCTCAGCTGGAAACGAACCATTGTTCCAATGCAGCCTACAATTGAGGCAGGAATCCGATAGAAACTGGTGGAGTTTAAATCGTTCATCTGCTTCGTCTTTACCTTCACAAGTCTCACATTCACCGCCTCTTCCTGATTATTATTCCTCTTACCTCAATCCTCAAATTCCAAAATTTGGCTTGCAGCCAGAGCCTCTACAGTATTCACCGCCTCTACAATTTTCTCCACTAACTGCTGGCCCGCGATGGAGCAGCAGCCTCACCTCAAGGCCTAGCGACCCACGTCTACCCTTAACGGTTTCACCAGTGGAGGCAAGTGTTACGGAAAGGAATCCATTGAATGCTGCTGCAATCTTGCAACGTGACTTTCAAGCCTCTACAGCTTCGGCGTTTCAAAGACATCATCTGTCAGTTGCGCCTGATCACTCTTTGGAAATCCAGGGACCCTATTTAAGCATGGGAAGACAGTCAGATATGAGCCTGGATCAAATGTTCAGTCAACCTTCCACAGAGGCTCTTAGCAGTGAGCTCCAGCACATTGAAGATCCATATCCATCTTTAAGCAGGGATCCACGCTATCACTATAAATAGCATATGCGTAAGGCTCATCGAATTAAATGTTTGATATGCTTGAGAGGATGTTACTTGCATGTTGTACAATGGAGAACTTGCTCATGCTGATTGGGATGGACAGATTTACTGCTGTATTACTAAAGCAGTTCAAAATTTTTTTTTATATGCATTCATACTTACAAATCAAGATTCACTGATTATTTCTAAATTCTTACAGACAATTGCTGCAGATAGACTCAGAGATTTCTCTATAAAGAATTCCATTCAGGTACATTAATACAGTATTATTTTGCCCAGTGTTCGTTTCCAGTATTGCTAGTGATAGTAGAACATGATATATGGGGATGCACCAGATAGTTTGTACTACAGATGTGTCTCATTTGATAACAAATTATAGAAGACCTGAGACTACCAGAAATATATACAAGTAATACACTGAACAATGAAAATATACAAAGACGGCTGGCAGGAAAAAAGCCTTCTAAACTCTATAATGTCAATTCAGAAGTCTACCAAAACTCTTTATGTCAGATAAATAACAGTAAATGCTAACTCCTTTTTTGAGTTCTCTACATATATACCCAACTGTATTTGCGCTGATGATGCTTAAAAGATTCGTTAAATTGCCAAAGCATTGCCTTTTTTCTATCGTCACAATTTAAGTAATCAGCTACCTTTGTGTCTTGTGAATGTAGTACGACTCAAATAGCGACACACAAGAATAAGGTCTTGTTGTTGGCTTTTGATAGGCATACGACACCCGAAGTTTTCTTGGAAGTTCTCATATCAACCTTGATGAAAGTGGAGAGGTATCGAGATAGGGACAGAAATAATCTGGGCTGAGGGCCCTCGACTTTTCTCAATTGATTAGAGGTATCGACCTTCCTCAGCTTTCTGCTACAATCACCGTGATATTTTCTTGAAAAAAACTAACTCCCAACTGTTCCTACTAACAAATTACTAAGCAAAAATTCTGATACGTACCAGTTATCAATTCCTTGTGTTTATCTATCCCCGGTACATCTGTCATCTGATTTGCTGGCATTTCGTGTGAGGGACTGCTTCAAGAGAAGTTATATGTATTTCAATGTTTCTCTTATGAAGTAGCGGTAAATCCCTATTTGTTTGGTCCCTTTTGGAGCACGGGATTATTGGAAAGTGCAATGAAATTTTTTATCATCTCCAAATTCCAAAACGAAACTCCTTACCTGAATTCCTTTACTCCGTGCATAAGTGTGTGCTATGGACTAGGTATCGTTCATTAGGAGGTGGGCTATTGCTGGAGCGGAGACTACTGCTAGAAGCTGTAGCTCACCGTCGGATTAATGACTACTCGGATTAATGACTACTGCTACAAGCTGTACCTCACCGTCGGATTAATGATACACGCAGGAGGAGAGAGATAGACGGTTATATTTTTAAAATACAAACATGTGAAAAATTATAAACCTACAAAAATATGTTTGCTTTACCACCAACCGACCCAATAGCCTTACCTGAGTGGGCAATGAATGATAAGAGGGCAATCGCCTTAATCAAGATTTTCTTGGCCGATTTCCATATACACCATATAGATTTGTCAAAGACATCTACTACTGCGTGGGAAAATTTTTTCATCTTGTTTGGCATACAAGCCAAGAATGACAAAGTCATTTTACTGTAGCAAAGTTTTTTGTTGTTAAGTGAAATCAGATATGTCACAAGCTATGGATATCAACTTAATAAAGTCAATCATTACTATGCTAGCCGACATTGGTTCAAATTTGGGTGAAGAAGCAAATATGGCAGTCTTGCTAAATTGCATGCCGACTAATTTAGCAATATCATTTGGATGCTCAACAACATTCATGACCAGTCACTTTCTAGTATGCTAAACGCTTTGTTTGAGGAAAAAAAATGTATGAATCTTACACCAATAATCAATCTATCTGTTCTCTCAAAGACCCATTGGTCAATTTTTCATTAATGACTCATAGTCAACGTGAAGAGCCTTTTGTGAAAATGTCAAAATCTTGCTTGATCTAGGCCAAATCTATGTACATATCAACATTACACATGTGTGGAGCCTATTCCCATGTGTGAAATAAATGCACATATCATTTAGATTAATCATATAGGCTATACGTACCATTTGATTTGAGATCTAGTGGCTAAAATGGCCAAAATCTAGTTTTCTAGCTATATGCCACTTGGCATTTTCTTTATTGGTAGGAAATGCTATACCATGAGATTAGGAGTGATCTCCCATGTATAGAGGACTGCTCACACGTGTGGAAATATCAGTAGCTTGCGAGTTTGTACTTGTAGAAGATAGTTATCTAAGTTCCTATAAGTTAGGAAAATTACCCAAAATCATGGAGGTGACTTAAATCAAGGAAGTAATGGACCATGTGCCAAGTTTGATGTGATTACCATGATGGATCCTTTGATGATAAAGCACTCTCACATGTGCCAAATCAGTTGAGTCAGCAGCAGCTCGAGCTACCTCTTGTGTATATATAGAGCCTCATTTGGCCATAAGCAACAAGCAAGTGAATCTTGGTTTTGGAGCACATCTTGAGACTGAATTTCAACATCTGTCTTGTGATTTTATGACTCTATTGCATTCTAATCTTAGTGTACTTCATTCTCTGCTGGCAGGCCGTACAGGGACATGTTTTCACACGTGTGAAACCATTAAGCCATAGTTTGTTGATTGTTCTTGTTAGATTTATTGATGGAAAAATGATTTAATGTGTACTAATCTTGTTTAGATTGGTAGATCAATTGAATCTAACACCCAATTTCTCTTGTGGATCTGATTTGGATCCATTCTTGGTCTTTAATTTTCTGGAATTTCACACCTCTTACCATTTGGGATCAGAAAGTCCATACAATACATTTTCAATTGACCTCACGCTCATCAATTTGTGATAAGAAAAACAAAATCATCAATTTTCTTGTCAGTAGATCGTCTTAGATCTAGTGGATGAATAACTTGAAACAATTCACGATCCATTTCATGTGACATGGAGTAGTGTTTGTAACCCAAAACAATCAAGAGGTAGAAACACACTGATACTCGCTTACATTCAACTTTGGCGATCAAAGGTACGAGAAACAATAGGCATATGAAGAGACTGAATTGTGTCATCATGTATTTGATTGTAGCTGGAGCTTGAGGTACTCCAGTGGAGCTATTATATCATAATTACATAGTAGAAATTCACTTTCGTTCGGAATCATTGATTTATTTTTCTTAGTTGACATACCATGTTGAGAGCATACTTATCATCTCGGCGTTCGACCAAAACTATGATTGTTCATTAACGATAACATTGAAAATTCTCCTTCTTGTAGATTCTTGTAAGCTTCAAAACTCGGTAGCTAATTGTTTTGAATCAGAATATATCTAGTATATGCACATGAGTAGGACACCCAGAAACCCTAAAATTGATCAAATATGATTTTGGGCCACACATTAGGTGAAAAAAAAAATAGCATGTAGAACTAAAGATGTAAGATATCTATTCTAAATATAGCATGTAATAGCAATAGCCTCTCTCCAAAAGGCTCAAAACCCCCATTTTGTTTAGAAGTACATAGAGTTTTGATATTCGCAATGTGCATATTTCAACGTAAGTTATGTATATTTTGAACCTCTGAAACCCCTCATTTTTGTTTGCAAAAATTAGATTGTGTGTAGCGAGATGTCCGATCTATAAACAAAGTGAAATGTTTCACTCTTCTCTGTGATTCGATTTATATAGGATCACAATTTTTTGAATACTTGAGGGTTGTTTGTATTTTTAACATGTCTTTAAGTACCTCATTTGCACGATTTTCTCCACCATGTAAAATGTTTTTTTATGTTGTTTCCTTGCCAAAAATAGCTTTGATGTTAAGGTGATTTACTTAATCTTCCATTAAAACTTGTAAACACTACATTTCTATGCATGTAATTGATGGTTTGAAGATTTAAATAGCCTAGCCTTTGATTTCACAACATAACATGACCTTCTTGCTTTGTTGCAATTGAGAGACTAAATCAATGGCATCAACTCCAACACCAATTACCTATGGATAACCTTTAATTATGGTATCTAGACTAACATTGATTATCTTTGGTGAACTTAAAACTTGTTCTAGCTTCACAACATGTCCACAAATAACAAGCTCTTTGTTACCTTGGCATGTGAAGCACATCTTGTGAGCAGCTTGCTTTTTACATTCTATAGTATAGTGCCCTTTTTGTGGACAATAAAAGCAAAAACCTTTGTTCACTTTGTAGTCATTAAAGAAGTGAAACTTCCATCATCTTATTTTCTTGTGTGTGGAAAAAGTACAAAAAGGACCATGCATTTTTCACATTGTGGACATCATCATCTTATTATTCTTGTGAAATCTTGGATTAGCTCCACTTTCATTCAAGCATAAGTTATCAGGCTTCTTAGCATAAATTAATCTCTTTCTTGATTGATTCACAATCTAGATTAATGTCACACTTGGTTTTGGCATCCCTGAGTTGCCAACAATGCCAAGCCTTTTGAGCCAAGAGCCCCTAGGTCTACTTGAACTCCCCTCACTTCTTAGTAGTAAATCATTAGATCTACTTTAATGCTCCTCACCATATTTAGTAGGTCATTTTGTAGGAGTTTTATTTCATTCACTTTTTTACATAAACTATTAGTGCCATTTAGTTTGTCAATCATTAATAGTTAATGTTCTGACTGAGACAAAGCTATGGTGCGCTCAAATGGACTATTGGGGTCCGAATCTATCATGAATTATCACCTAGAACCTACTTCCATGTTATGGTGTGCAATGATTATTATATCAGGCACTTACCATGAAAATAGAAGCCTGAAGGTTGTCGAATCTAGTTCATACGCTACTAGGTTTCGTTTGTTAGAAGCTAGAGCTTAAACACAGGATACATGAACAAGGCTTTTAGGGGACATAAGTTACAGAATTCAGAACATATCTTTTAACTTATCAGGAAAGAAGCAGTATCACTGTTCCTAGGACAGACTACCAACGTTCCTAGGACAGACTACCAACCCTAAACCTTAATTGAACGCAGGCCTGTAGGCTGGAATGGAATGATCAGTACGCTCAAAAATAACTATAAGATGCGAACTGGGCTGAGAGAAGACCCCTTGCATTGGAATTTGGCAGTCTCGACTCTCCAGCTCTTCTCACTAGTTTCCGCAAGGGCTTCTCCACACTGGTTGCAACAAATCTTCGAAAAATTCACATTGTCTCCAAGAACAGAGAACAGACGTCGGACGTGCTGGTTGCTATCACACCAGGTGCTTAGCTTTTAGTAGGCCTTCTAGATCTTAGACAATCATCTTGAGGTTATGCTGGTTTCTATCACGCCAGGTGCTTAGCTTTTAGTAGGCCTCTAGATCATAAACACAGTCATCTTTAAGTTGTTTGGAATCAGTAGTTGATTCACGCAACAACATTATCCAGACGCCACTTGCTCTTCGGCTCCAAGTTGGAGCTAAATGCCACCCTGAGACTTGAGCTGTGTGGCAGAGGCACAAACTGCAGGCCTACACATCCACCCAGACCCAGCCCTTCACTCTCTATGTGAAGCGTTATGTGAAGCGTAAGGAGAGCGTGTTTGGGAGGTCACTCGGACCGTGGGGGAGGTATTAAAATGTTACTTTGAGGCTTGCAGCACCCTCTGGTAGTCAGTTCCACCCTCTGGCACTAAGCTCAGAAAGGCAATTTTTAGCTCAATTGCTGCCCTTCGCATAGGAAATGATAACTCTAGGGCTGCTGTCTTATGACCAGCGAGCAAAGTGTCATGGTGGCTTCAAAGGGCCATGCAAGATTGCACTTTGCACTTCACAGCCAGCATACTCACCAGTGGCATGGGTTTGTGGAGGCCTGGTGGCCTCTGCTAATTAGATTCAAGCGCCATATCGCGCCATGTCGGGGTACTCGGGGAATGCATTCGATGGTAAAAACTAATGAAAAAGTTTTGACTGAGGATTGCAATGGTTAATATATTTGCACCACGGTACTCCCTGACATAATGCATAGATTGCATCTGTGCCATGGTGCTGAAACTAAGAGCAGCCTGAGTTTGTGTACTGAGCTCTCCTGCAATCAGCTAGTGTAGACGCTGCACCAGAGAACTCCCACGCTTGATTTGATCATGATTGTCTCAATCAAAACTATGCAGGAGACGGTGCGCACTGAGTTCAAAGCCTAAACGCCATGAAGCACTGAGGGATGCCAGTAGTGACGCAAATTTCCATAGTAGCAGATCACCTAAGAAATCATGAGAGCCACCAATAATGATATACCAGTCTCTCTCCTCTTTCTAGCCAGCTGCACTTTGCACACTAGTTGCATAGGAGATGCACATTATCAACTCATCTGATCTACACAGTGTGTCAGTCATTTCAAGTTCATTGGATCAGATCCTTGCAGAGCAGGTTGCTGTTACACAACATCAGATCGTTGATTCCATTTCACATAACAAGTATAGCTCCCTCGCTGGATTCCAGAAGGCTATCTAGTTTTGTAGACCTTCATCACACTCAGGCTGCAATGCTGCATTAGCATGAAAGGAATTATGGTTAAATAAATATACACCTTCATTCATGAATACCAAACATGTACTAAATGGACATGGAAGGACTGGTCCTTAAAAAAATTGCTGATTTTGGGGAGCAACTTTGGGAGCAATGGTACTCCCCAGCCAAAAAAGAAATATTATTTTTGGACAGGTCTGATCAATGATCATCGTTACCATGTGAATTCTAAAATGACAAAAGGATGGAGTGTAGTAATTAGAGGTCAACTTATCATGGGAAAAAATATAGACCCATGGTTTGTCACAAAAATTGACAACAATCAATTACGTGGGGGCTAAGGCCCTCCCGGAGAGTCTTCCTCCTTGGGATGGCACACCGCCTGAAGGTGGGTGCTAGAGGGCATGTGCTTGAGCAGACGGAAGGCTCGAGGGGAAGAGGGCCTTCCCCTCCATAATGCCATAGGTGCAGTGTTTTTCAAAAAATTTCTTTCCAATTTTTTTTTCACTTTTTTTTCTTTTATAGATTCTATCGCCCCTTTAAACACACATTATCTAGTCCATAATAATTAGCTGAACATGGAGAGAGAGAGAGAGAGAGAGAGAGAGAGAGAGAGAGAGAGAGAGAGAGAGAGAAATGACAAGACATTTGAAGATGCCAACCACTTTGAAATAGTCAAAGTTAATGTATATAAACTATAAATGATGGTTGGAAGAATATAACTTAGATTATATTCTCAATAATTAGGTCATTCCTGCCAGAGTGATATATTATTTTTGACTCTTGTCAATATTTCATTTGAATTAGGTCACACGATATAATATAGTCATAATGGTAATGATCTTTTTCTCTTTTTAGTTATAAGATAGGAGTATCCATTGTCTTTTTGAAATCTAACTCATTTACATAACTATCTATCTTGTAGTAGCAAACTCTTTGAGACTAGTGAATTTTGTAGAGTACCTTGCAAGATTTGATTCGATTTTTTTCCCCTTTCAATGTGATTGAATTTTATTACTAGTTTAACTCCTCTTCAAGTTTACCATGTAGAATTGCCATTGTCACATTCATACGGTGAATAGCCTCCTCTTTGGTTGTGGCATATGCAAGCAAGAATTGTATTGTGAGTAGTGAAGACAAAGTAGTGCACTAGTTTTAAGGTCAATGAATAGCCCTTTGAGAACAATCAACGGTGCAACCTTGTTTCAGTGCAATCTTTTTAAGCTTGTATACTCAATTCGATCCAATTTTTTTCCTCAATTACTATATTTTGGTTTAGTGCATCCATTGCATTACATTTTCTTCATAGGTCCTGATCTAGATTTGAAAGTCTCACTAGGAGGTTTTCCTAACTTGTTCCTCTTATTCAAATATTGCATTTTTGCTTCTAATCAATACCTTGTCCTTTGGATCATAGAGCTTACAAACTTCTGTTTAGCAGCATTAGTCATTGCATACTAGTTTTGCTTGCATTTGTTGTGAAAATAGCCCAACCACAAGAAGGTCAAGCTGAAATTCCTCACTTGAAGCATGACGCATGCAATATGTTATAATTAAAGCTTCATTTTACAATGTACGTAGAAACATTTTCTATACAAATGCTAATTTGGATTGTTTTCACATGTCTCTATGTTGGGTCTAGTATGGTCTTGCACGTGTTGCAAGTCATTACAAGTGTCGAGACTAGGTAGTCCCATCAGCGACAATCTTACCATGCAAAACTGCCCCACAAGCAAATATACCACATATGTTCTGGTTTGGTAGTATGAAATAGTAGAATAATATGATACTGCCTTTAGTGAGATTTGAGGTGCTTATCTAACTGTGAGGTAGCCATACAAGTATTTTGTTGTTTCTTTGATGATTTGTAGATGAGTAGTGAATCACACTAAAGTGCTTTTCAATCAGTGATATTAGAGCATGTTGGTGGCAAAGACAAAACCAAAGTATTATGTATATCAGAACAAAGTATTTTGGCAATGGTTCAAGTTAAGCAAACTGATTTGGTGAAATAGCTTAGGTGGAGTTATTTTTTCAATCAACTCGTTGACATAGTATCTTGCTAAGAGAGGTTGCTGAATTCTTCTTTGAATCCAAAAATAATTCTGAGAAAAGCTCAATTTTTTTTTGAGAGCTACGGTTTCAGTGCACGAAACTATGAATCACGAGCTACAGGAGATATTTTCTGTTGTTGTAAAGATGTGGAGTTGGCTGCATCAACAAGGAACTGAGCCTTCAAATGGCCATATAACACTTCCATACCTCAAGCGTAGAGCTATCAGAGATCCAAATTCTACCATATCCATACCCTTTGAGGGTCTTAGAGAAGAGATAGGCGAGAGAAAAACCTTGTGGAGGTTGTGTGCGATGAAACACCCCAAGACATTTAGGTTCCCAAGTGATTTGTGTGTGGAGTGATAAAATTTTACAAAAAATGATTTCTAATCAATGCTAAAAGTGATGGAGGATGCACACTTGATTGATCTAGATCCAAACTATGAGCTAGAATCAAGACTAATTACCAAACCTAGCTTATCTTGGCATTTATATCCACAAAAGGCACATGGATTTAATCAAAAATTCCAAAGAAAGGTGCATCAAGCACCTGTAATCAACTTCAATAACTTCCAATCAATACAATAAATGCATAAGATCACTCACATATGGTAGTACTAACTCGCCACACAAAGACAATGTGAAGGAAAATAGAAAATCCTGATTTTCATCATCATACAACAAGATTTACATTGATATATATGTACATATCCTTCTCAGATCTAGGGTTTAGGTTTACCCTTTGTATCCACTCACATTCTTATCTATAGATAGATCAACAAGCATCCAAGTATCATTCTCCATCGATGCATTGTATTCATTACACATAGCTTGAAACCACTCCTTTTGATTCTAAAGCTTCATTAAAATTTGAAGGCTCTTCAAAAGATGTGATGAAGCAAAAGAAGAAGTACTCCCCTCAACTTGCTTACCCTTGTCCTTGTATGTGAACCTTGATGGCTCCAGTCTTGACCTTGTGGATCTTGTTGGTGTGCTTAGTTTCCTTGGCTCTCCTCCTCATGATCAAGCTCCTCTTTGATCTCGGCTACCTCTTTTCCAGAAGAGTGGTTGGCAGTTGAATCACCTTCAAGCGTATGCATTCTAGTTTAAAAAAAAATGACATCTCTAGAAATGACAAAATTTTGAGAAGAGTGAATGAAAATTTTGTAACCTTTGCTTGCATTTCCATAGCCTACCATGACCCCCTTCATAGATGATGGATCCAGATTTGGTCCTTGAGTCTAAAGAGACATGTACATAGTGAAAATCTCGATTTTTTCATCATCATATAGCAAGATTTACATTGATATATATACATATCCTTCTCGGATCTAGGGTTTAGGTTTACCCTTCAACCATATGTGAATTAAACCTAAAGTCAATACTTGAAAATAGGTCATCAACCCTAGAATTGATCTCATGACCTCCAGACCCACCAACAAGGCAATAATTGCTAAAAATAGTCCTGCATTCTCTCTATAATGCAAATGTACATAGAACAAATTTACAACTACACATATGGGCGTTTTGCCACGCGACGCTGCCACGCAAACTTGGTACTTAGTTGAAATTTTGACATTTTTCTTTTGCGTGGCTCTGCCATGCATGGCACATCCACACCAAAAAAATTTTGGGGACCCTGCCGGTGAAATCCATGCTAGAGGTTGTGGGGTCTGGAAACAAAATTTTTATTTTAGTGTGGCACTGCCACGCATGGCAGTTCCACACAAAAATTTTAAAACTCAAAATTTGAAAAATGAGCCCCAAAATGAGTTGGCATGGTAGAGCCAAGCGTGGAAGTGCCATGCCAAGCTATTATTTAACGACTTATCATGTGGCATATATCTCTGGAGATTTGCCATGCATGTGTGGCAAATCTCCAGAGAAAATTCCATATTGTCCTCATGCAAAGAATCATTGTTGTCCTCTTCATCATCTGACCCATCGGAATCATGAGAATCAATTCTTGGGTTTTCAAGATTTATAAAACTTGAAAATATTTGTACATCTTCATCAGATATACTTGTGTTGTCCAAATTTAGATCTTCCATTTCATTCTCAACATATGCATTTTCAAATACATGTCTTGAGCATGGCTTAATTTGAACAACATACCACCAATTTTTGTTTAGTCGATTTGGTTGGAAAAATAACTGCACATTTAGCAATGTTAGGATTAGAGATTTGTTATGATCATATTTAAATTCACAATAAATAGATGTAATGAAAAAGTAGTGTAGATGATTAGTACAACATTAGTCACAATTGACAAAAAGAAAAAAATGTGAAATTCATGCACACCTGTTCACAATGATGAGGCAACACCAATATGTATGAAAAGTTCATGCATAATGTCTTGGTTGAATCGATAGCAAAAAATTCACTACGATCTTTTTTTACGGTTGCATTTGATCCTCTATAGTTGATTTTGAACCATTTCACGTCAAACAACAACTATTTACCCATTTCACCAAAACACACCTCATATATGGCTTGTATGGATCCTACATATTGAAGCTCTCTAGAAATTGGACTTTGATCTCGAGCACTACTCTGACTTTCTTGCTGGAAATTTAAAGATGCCATCACACCACAATCATAATTTCACCGTTTCGTATCAATTGATTCAATGCGATGATGATGACCATATGCCCACATTGCACTATACTTTTGGTACTGTCACGTGTAGATTATGATAAAAACAATAATCAATAATTGTACAAACTAAAATTGTTCACTTAAAAAAAATAGAGTTACAGACAAACCTTCCAATCACATCCTCTTGCAAATTCCCATTCTATGTCAGATATGAATTGTCCCTTTGATCGTGCATGCTGGAGTGTATCAATCATCCAGTCTATGGTGCATTGGTTGGCAACATCATGTGAAGGTGCAACTTGACCTCTACGCCTACTGTGTCGGTGTCGATTTCTAGCCAATACCCTTTTTTTTTTCGTGTTCATGTAATTTTAACCACTTATCCATTACTCTTGAATTATATAGCATGAAGGTTGAAATTTTCTCTCATAATAGGTGTCCTTTTTTTAAGACGAGTTTTTTCACCTTTCACCTCATTGCTTTTCTCATCATGCCATAGTCGTGGAGTAGATGGATCTATTTGAAACAAAACTTCGGTAACATAAAATAGAGATTCTTGCACTAACCATCCCTCTGACATGATTCCCTCTGGCCTTGCCTTCTGATGCACAACTTATCACTTGACATAGAAGATCGAGTGACTGAACTTGATCAATCTACAATTTGGAACAATCAATTTTGGCCCCTGGTAGATGGAATTGTCTCCTACCACTCAAGATAATTCAAATTTGACGTCAATCACCCATGTGATAATCTTGGATTTCAAGGGTACTAGTTATGGGATGATCTTGGACTTTTACAACATTCCACTCATGGATGCACAGAGAGAACAACTGAGCCTAGAAGAATGATTAGAGTGTTGGAGCTAGGATCGAGAATTGGCTTAGTTGGTTTGCCTCCTAGGTACCACATGTACAATTATAGCTAGCTGAAAATAATAGTAAGCATTCTTATGTAAAGGAAAAAATATTGCCAATTCATTTAATACTTTCTCATAAATAATCTTTAAATTAAAGAAAATATTGCCAGACATTATTAAAAAACTTACATGGTGTGTCAGATTGGCATTCTACATGTATATGTGTAGTATTCTTACTATGCCATAAAAACTATAAGACTTCTCATAATCAGAAATGTATAGAATTAGTCCACAAATTACTTTTAGTGGGTCAAGAACATCATCTATGAACATTCATTCACATTCAGTCATCAACAAAATCCATAACATAATCTATACGTTATTTTGATCATTGTTAGATTCAATACAATACAAAACATTTGTATATTGACATAATTCTCTACCATTTTGGATTTTTTTGAATCGCTTGTCTAACTAGATATGCCATTAATTCTCCTCGACTGAGAGGGTAGAGAAGGAGGACGCGATTGAGATAGGAGAGAAGGAGGACACGGCTGAGATGGGAGAGAAGGAAGATGCGACTGATGTTGGAAGTATTTCTAGTTTATGCAATGGCTAGATCTACTTACGGGTGTAGTATAGAGATGTAGAGATTCGTCCACTTTTTAAGTTTCTTCAACAAGCTTCAACAGAATACAGAAAGAATCAACAGGATTGAGAACACTAAGGCTTGTCCAACTAGTGCCCGTAACAAAAATAAAGCTAATTAATGACAAAAATAAAATTCCTTGCTAAGGCAAACCCAACTAGCAAGATTACTAAATCCTACGTAACACCCAAAGGGAGATAATAAGAATTGCGGCTAAATTAAGCAATAAACACTTAAAACCATGCCACAATTACGGCGAATGAAAGGAGGCAAGAGGAGGCCCGAGCACCTTCCCTCTAGATATGCACCTTCCAATGAGAACACAATGAAATGCAAGATAATCACAATAGTGATTTTGCCTTAATCACAAAGTGTTGTTTACAATGCAAATACCTCTCCTTTTATGGCAAGGAGGGTCTTCCATAAGTGTCTACTAACTTATGGGACTCTTCTGTTTCTAGCCTTTCTAGAACTTCTAACTTAGGATTTAGAACTTCAAATTTCTTAACTTAGGAAAACTTAAGATAAAATATTTCTAATCTTAAGTTTTTTAAGTTTAAGTTCTAAATCTAAGTTTAAGCTATTTTATTATTATTTAAGCTTCTACTCATGGACTTACAAAACACATGCCATGGCTGTTGACAGATACTCATACGTGGTCTTACAAAACACATGCCACAGAGTTTTCTTTTTTTCTTTTTTTATTTTCTCTGTGTTAGCACAATTGCTAACATTATCCCCCTCCTTATTGGATTGGTGGTCCCACACCAATCGATGCCTTTTCGTCCTAGATCTTTTGTGCTTCTTGGAGGCGAGATTGTTGTTGTCGGGAGTGGTAGATTGTCATGCCGATGCCCTCCATCATTTGCCATCGTAATTTGTTCGAGAAGGGCATATATTTGTAATAATGGAGCATACCCTAGAGAAAGTTATGGGTTTTCCATAGCTCCACCATATCAACGTGTAGGGTGGAAGTGAGTACAGCGCGATAATAGAGCCTTGCAATGTTGATATGGTCGTCTTGTGTTTGCAAGGGTTTATTGATATCAAGGGCGATTGGGAGTAACCCTCGATCTCAAAAACCTCTGAATTCTGTCAGAAATGCCACCAGGCTACAATTATCGACAAAATATCTGACGTCGCGATCAAGATTGCCATGGTGCTTCTGGTAGAATACTCAGAAGTTGGTGACCATGTCTTCGGCTAAGTTGTCGATATTCACACATGTGAGCTTAGGCCAAAGATTTTGTTCTTGACCTTGGTGGCAAGAAACGGTTCTTGCCTCACTACTGGATAGTAATAAGGATTGGTGTGCATGTAGGAGGGAGCTTCGAGATACCGTGTCATTGAGGTCTTACTTTGCAAGAAGAGCTGATGACGCCAGAGAGGTTGTGGATCCAAGAATTTGACTGCTGCTTTATGTGTCTGACACCGGTCCAAATGTGACAGTATGTAGCCACCTTGCCCTTTCGTTGTTGGATACTTCTTTGCAAACTCCTGAGAGATGCGCAACTCCTTGCTTGGTTCTATGGACGTGATTCTATGCCGGATGGTTGGTGCTTCAGAGACAATCTCGTGTTGAGTTTGTGGATCGGGTTCAGAGGAGAGAGAGGAGGCGAGGGGTTAGCTTCTGCAATTCGTTGTGACTCAGGAGAAAATTGTCGTGGAATCAAGGTGGAGTTAGTGGTGTCTAGAGGGTTAGAAGCGATGGAAGGGAAAAGATAATGTTGGGAGCTGGTACCCCCAGAGCCTGATGGATTGGTTGGTGTTTGAGCTCCTTGCCCCAGGGGTTGACCTTGAAATGCGGAGCCTTGAGTTGCAGGAGGAGGCTGTTGGAATCCTGCTCCATCTCCACCATCTGATCCATCAAAGTGGTGCCCTGAATCATGGAATTGAGCATGCTCTGCATGAACCGACGGTGTCGACTGGACAACGGTCTTTAAGCATTTTTCCAGGGTGGCTATGTGCTGGTTTAAGGCCTTGACGGAAGCAATGTATGATTGTTGTAATTGTGAGTGTTGCTCTATCGTGGCTTTTAGCTTTTGGGCCAGCGTTTGATAGGCCACCACTGGAATGGCAGTTCCCTCAGGAATAGCTGGTGGTGCGAAGTCGTTGAAGTCCACCATTTCTAATTGTTCTTTCATAGAGGAATGTGCTGCTTGTGAATCTGCTACAACCTCATCCTTTTCGACTTTGAGAGTATCGATGGTTTGCTACATGTTGGATACCTTCAGTTGGAGCTGGTCTGGAGGTGGAGTAGCATTTGTTGCTATTGTTGATTGTAATTCGTGAGGTTCTGGATCTACAACTGCTGTTGTTTGTTTTCCTCTTCCAGCCTTGTTTTTTCTTTCTGAAGGTCCACCATAGCACCATCGTCGAATTCCCGCATAGTATACTGTCCCCCTAGGGTGCCGAATAGATTGTATTGGAGCTCATTCACCAACCATACCGCTTTTTGTGCTGTAAGGGGTAACTGCTCCCAAGGACCAATGTCGGGGAGGTTGCGTGTGTACTTAGGATACGACATTGGGTTAAATGGTAGAAAATCAGGAGCAGGGCTAGACGAAGGTGTATGAAAAGCAGGTGGGGGTGATTGTGGATTGAGGGGTGCAAGAGATGGGGAGATACTGTGTGGCGGAGATTGTTGGATTGGGTTAGTGGTTACAATGGTTGATGGAAGTGCAGTTAGTAATTGTAGTGCAAAATCATCTACATTGACTGTGGAGTCAAGTAGGGCGGAGATTTGTACAGGTGAGGGCTTTTGTGGAAGTGTGGAAGTGAAGCCCATGTTGAGAGTTAGTGAGCGTGTGGAGGTGGCAGTAAATGGTGGGGGGGCGGTGGTGGGAGTGTGAGAGCAAGTGATGGAGAGGAGATTGCATGTGTGGACGGAATCACGTCCATAGGATCAGAGCCAAAAGTGCCTGCCGTTTCGGAGCTACCTGCTGCTGCCGCTACTGCTTGTCTGCGTTGCTGGGCCTAGTGAAGTAAGGTAGTCTGCTGCTCTAGGACCTCCTTTGGGACCTGAGATGGTTTAAGGCTCCCTCCGGATTTAGCGTATTCTGTCCCGATGTCACTGGATAGAATGTCATGTGGGACATCGGCTTCTGGGTTGATCGCCTGCCCTTTCTGCTTCTTAGTAGGTGGGGCTGGTGAGATTGGTTTTGTTGTCGGTTGGGGGCTGGCTCACTTTTTTGTGCTTGGATAAACATCATCCAGTTCCATGATGGCAGCAGCCACCCTAGACTCCAATTGTTTGGTGACCAACATGTGGAGGAGATACCCACATTTGGTAGTTGGTTTTCGGGCTTTTAGAATGCCGCACAGCTTCTCTGCTACCTTCTCAGCCCACTTGTAATTTTGAGTGGGATCATCCATGGTGAGGGTCAAAGAAAAGAGGTCGCTCAGTGGTATGCAATCCATCTTGGTGGTATGCACTTCGACCATGGTGACGAGGATTTCTGAGGCGACCCATAGATGGGGATCCGTGATGAGGCGGATAGTGATCCCGTCATTGGTTTGGGCAATGGTTTTGTCGTCCTCTGTCAGAAACTTGGTGAAGTACTTGGCATCATAGCTGGTGCCCTTTCCATGGATTGTCTCTCCGAGATTAGAGAAGCCTATGCTCTGGAGATGCCCAGGAGAGACGTTGATAATGGTATAGCTGCCACTCTTTGATGTAATCCGGAAAACTTCACTTAGAAATCGTCCTCACTGTCCACGAGTTGTTAATGATGGTCACGAATTTTGAGACAACGTTCTGAGGGCCCGCGAATGCTTGTAAGTGATTTTTTTTTTATGCCAAAAGAGAAAAAATGTCTGACAGTGCAAAAATGTGTCTAATCAGAATTCACAGAGATAACCGAGAAATCGTGAGGATCAATTTGAGCTCCAACGAATTGTTTGCGAATTCTGATAGTGGATATCTGATAAAAAAACTATTTTCTTTTATTTTTAGAAATTTTTATCTCTAAGACAAAATTTGCGGAGGCCAAAAATAAATCGTGCACTGTCAAAAAGGGGTCAAGAGAATTCTATCTGAGATGTTGTGAAAAAAATTTCTTCTAAAACTAATGACTCTTGTGGTTTTCTCAAAGAAAACTGTTGGTATATTAGATTTGATAGTATCTTGATGGCTTGAACAAGAAAGCACAGCAAAAATGTTGTCGAAATGGCATGCAGACAAAAAAGGAAGAAAAATAGTAGGAAAGAAAACAACTTATACATATCAAGATAAAAACAGGGTTCATTGTACTTTCTCAGTCGGCTCCCATTGACCACAGTGTCGAGGATATCGCCTTGAAGGGTTTGGAGTTGTACATATCCATAGGCAAAGATTTTTTTAATGACGTAAGGTCCTTGGCCAAAAAATTTCAGTTTGACTTTGAAGGCTTTGGCCTGGTATAGCAGGACTTCATCTCCAACCTAGAAATCTCTAAGTTTCAATGATCGATCATGCCATGCTTTTTGTCGTCATTTGTGGACTTGTTGAGCATGGATGCGGATCCTTCGTGTTTCACGGAGTTGCTTCAGATGGAATAACCTGTTTGCTAGATTCTAATGAGTATCAAGCTCAAGGTTATAGGATGCTCGATGGGAGGGGATATGGAATTCCACAAGCATAACGGCTTCTTGGCCATATGTGAGTTGGAAAGGAGTTAAGCATGTAGCTCGCTTCGAGGGGGTGCGATAAGCCCAGAGAGCAGCATGGAGTTTGAGTTCCCAATCAGATCAGCTGGATTCGACGATTTTGGTGAGAATTTCACATAGATTTTATTGGTGGATTTTGCCTGGCCATTGCAGCGTGGATAGTATGGGGAACTTTTGCGATGTACCACAAAAAAGTTGGAAAGAAGATCTGCTATAACAGAGTTAAGGAAATGTGTACCCCTATCACTGATAAGCTCTAGAGGACATCCGAACCAAACTATAACCTGTTCATAGAGAAATTTGGCGGTAGAACGAGCGTTAGCATTGCGAACAGCTCTTGCTTCAGCCCATTTGGTGCAATAGTCCGTAGCTACTATGATGTAACGAGATTGTGTGTGTTGAGCAGCAGGACATAATCAATTTCCCATTTCTGGAAAGCTTGATCAGTGGTTACGGGGTGTAAAGGCATGTAGTCTATTTTTTAAAGCATTTTGTGCGTTGGCAGACATCACAAGCCTTAGTGTAATTGTGCGTATCCTTGAAGAGTGTTGGCCACCAAAAACCGGCCAGAGGATTTTCTTAGCAGTTGTTTCAGAAGAGAAATGGCTAGCACCAATACCTTCATGAGTGAGGGAAATTACGGAGGGTATTTCTCCTTCAGTAAGACATCGTTGGATAATTCCATCTAACCCTTGCTTGTAGAGTTGTCCTGCAATTAACGTATAAGGTTTAGTTTTGAGGACCAATGCGTGTTGTTCAGGTTCAGAGAAGGAAGGATCCATCTACCCTGAAGTTAGATATTCTATAATTTCCTTAGCCCATATAGGTGTAGAGTCAACTTGGAAAAGGATTGCATTTGGTAAATCATCGTTGACGTCTTGATCGAAGGCAGGAAGGTTAGGGATTCGGGATAGATGGTCTGCTAGAAAATGCTGAACTCCCTTATGAACCACGATCCTAAACTCAAATTCTCGCAATAATAGGATCCATCTAGTAATACGGCATGTGGTGTAGTTCTTGTTGATGAGATACAACAGTGCTTGATGATCAGTGAAGAACACAAAGACTTTTTCTAGAAGATAATGGCGAAACTTCTGAACCGCATATACCATTGCCAAGGCTTCGCGTTCGGTAGTGGTATAATTGACTTCAGCAGGTATCAATTGTCGACTAAGAAAACATATTGGGTAGTCCTTTTTGAATTCTCCCAGTTGGGTGAGTACTGCTCCAATGGCATACTTGGATGCATCAGTATGCACATGGAATTCTTTAGAATAATCAGGAGACCGGAGGATGGGTGCATTGGTAAGGGCTTCTTTGAGTTGATTAAAGACGACGCGTTGTTCATCCATCCATTTGGGAACTACAACTACTTTGTAGATTAAGTGTGCTTTCATCTTGATCCATACTAATATCGGTTCAATGTGCGAGAACCCAAGAAGATCCCGAGTGGTCGTACATCTTCGAGTCGAATCGATATCGCATATCCGTACTAATATCAGTTCAACGCGTGAAAGCCCAAGAAGATCCCGAGCGGTCATACATCTGCACACCGAATCGATATTGCATGTGTTCGTACATATCGAATTAATGCGCGAATAGCCAAGTCAAGGACTAGGAGTCGTACCTGTGCACACTGAACCGATATCAAGGTTACAACCAAAGATATACGATTCTGTGGTGTGATAAATTTGGAGACAAGTTTTGTGCTCAAATTGAATCATTTTTGCAATCCGGACTCATCTACACAGTAATGGAAACTCTAAGCAAGAGCATCCTCAATGAGTCGTTGATTGGAAGAAGCTAGCAACTACGCAAATTGGAAATTCAAACTGAAGAACATTCTGATGGAAAAGGAGGTATGGGAGATTAAAACAGGTGAAAAGACAAGGCTAGTGATTGAAGAAGATCGGCGGGCATTTGATAGAAGAAAACAAAAATCACATAATTGTCATCAACTTATCAGTCAAAGATGCAATTTTGAGCAGCCTGTATCTGCTCTGCACAAGCAAAAAACAACAAACAACACATACCCAACAAGCAACAAATAAGCATTACTTGTTACTTAAACATAAAATCATAATGGAGGCCAAGAGAGATCAAAAGTTATACAAACACTATTGAGCATGCTATTGTTGGTAGGGAAGGGGGAATTATTGAACACCAAAGCATTTCGGGTCTTCCAAGTAGTAAAAAGCACTGCAAATCTAAAGGTATGCCATGATCTGGCTAGAAATTTTTTGCTATCACATCTGAACCACGAGTTATCTAAATGGAAGTTGTTGATGCTAAGCTTGTCTATGGAGAAATTTTGATTGCATTTGGTCATAATATAATGAGTCCAAAAGGGATGAATGACACTGCAGCAACATATGTTCTCAAGTTTTGTTAGCTTTTAAGACAGCAGGGAGAGATCGGGTCAACCTGGAATATTTTGTTGAGTTTGTCTCTAGTAGTCTTCCATTGGAAATGTTTGAGTTTTGCTGTAGTGATATTTCTGATGAGCCTAAATCTCCTATTCCAATTTTCAATTCATATATGAATATCCAATTTGTTGTTGAGACTATTGTAGGAGCATAGTTTGTAGCATAAAGGCTATTGGATTTTCCCATTTTAAATTAGGATCTTTATGCTAGATAATGAATAAAATATCAAAATGAGCCTCTTCATCATATGAGTATATCTTGATCTATAGTTTAGGAACTTATCTATCATACCCCTAGCTAACCACTATTAGCTACACTTGACCTTGGAGTAAAGTCCTGGGAGAAGTTAGAAGCCCTAGCTTGACCCATGTATTAACTATGATAATGTAAAGACGTTGGGGCCCCCACAATATATAATCATAATTAATGATTTGGAGGCCTAAAACCATTGATGGTGGATTTATGTTGATAGATGTGGCACAATTAGGTCTTATAGGTGTCCCAGTGAGGCGTATCAGTTCACACCCCAAGTTGGGGAAGGGCCCTAGATGATGTAAGTATCCCTATAGGCCTCTCCAAGGGAATACTTGATTTTGTGAGCTTACAGTTATATGTTGTTGGCGTGATCTCTCACCTCTACTATTCAGTTGATGCTAGAGGTCCATAGCTTGGGAGATAGATCTCTTTGATCTAAGATTGGTTGGGTTGATTTGTTACACCATCCATCTCTTCATGTGCTTCATAGTCAAGGTTTTGGTGTATAGTGGTGGTTCCATTCATAGCCTAGAATTATATTATTACAAGCAAGATTTATGACATGGAAACTATGTGCTCGGCATTATACTGCATCTAAAGCTCAAGCTTTGATATCCAAAACTTTTGTGTATGAACTCAAGGCTAAACGGATGTTGAGGGTATTTTTTGTAAATAATAAATAAGGCCGAAAATAAAAAATAAGTTACGAGGGCAGTGGCATCCTGCGAGCGTAAGCCCATAGCCCAATGAGGACTTGTAAAATAGTGTACTATGAATAAACTAGACTTGGGCCATGCAAATAAAATAATATAAAAAGGCCCAAAGTCTAAGTTGATTAAGTTTTGTTTAAGTTCAAAGTAGTAGTCAAAGTCAAATTGGTGGTAGGTGGAGTGTGCTTCTATGTGCACCTTAGATTTAGTTGTGTTTCTTTTGAAGGGTTAGGATTTCATTCCTTCCTTCCATGAATTGGCCAATAGAAGCAAAGGGGCAAGAGATTCCCCAAGAATAAAAAAGCACCTCTTGTACTCCATTTTACATGCTAATAGATCAAGAGAAGGAAACTCTACCACTTTGTGGATTCAAGCATCCTCATGAGCTTTTGCTTTCTTGTCTAATGCTTTTCATTGAAGGTTACCATTTTTCTATGCTTTGCTATTTCCAAGGCTTATGTTTTTAATGTTTTTCCATTAGATTAAAACAATAGCTAATGAGATACCTCTCTCTAACTCTTCTCTCCTTCCTCTATTTCACCACTATTTTTTATGGCATGTGTGGCTAGTGTTAGGATTGGACGGTTAGTGTTAGTTTTTGTTAGAAAAACAACTAGAATAAGCAACTAATCAGATTTAGAGACCTATCCTAGTGGATCTAACCTTCTTGATAGGCGGAGTGCAGCTTACGCTATATCTATGACCCAACAAGTGGCACCATTGCCGGGGATAGCTACTACTAACTAGTTTAGTTGTTGTCTTAGTTGTTTTTAGTCTATTTTAGTGTGTTAGGAGGTGTTTTGGTGTATTTTAGAGTGGATTGTTTTTTTTCCTGTGTTTGAAACTAGTGGAGGAGATGTTTAGAGATAAAGGAGACCTGAGACAGCCTCTAAGGGCTTGAAACAACATCACCTATATAAAAAAAACCAAAAAAAAACCAAGAAATCTGCATTTTTGGAGGGAAAAATAGGAAAAACACCATCAGATTTTGATTTCTCACTTTCCACTGGAAATGAACTTTCACAACCCTACATTAAGAGTTACTTCCTAGTAGATCTCTAGAAAAGTGAAAAAATCAATAAAAATTCAAAAAACACTTGTAAAAACAAAAAAAAAATTAAAACTGCTAAGTAACCTTTGCCACTCCTAATGTAGCTAGATCTCTCAGAGATAAGCTCACAGACGAGTCTATGAGAGTTCCTTTATAGTGGAAGACCTCTTACGAGAGTTCTCCAGTTCCAAAAAGAGTCAAAATCTAGCCAGAACCCTTGTAGACCCCATTTTCTTGTGTTCCTATTGCAACTGACTCTCCAACTAAAGCTTCCTCTTGACGAGATTAGCTTACAAACAAGACTGCGAGAGTTTATCTTGCTCTAGTGAATTGTAAGAGAGTTCCAAGAGCTTAGAAAACTGAAATAATCATAGAATCAGAGAACTCTCGCACAAGTAACCTTCACATCATGGTCCATTGAACTTAGTAGATCATTTTCCATCAGTGACCAAGTCTGCAAGAGTTAATATGAAAAATTGATGAATCTGTGAGCCAAAATGTGATAAAAAACCCTCATAAACATCAATAACTCCCAGATTTTTGAAAGTTGACCTCTGCCACTTCATACCAAGCCAGATCCACTATAGATCCAGAAGAAGAAGAAGGATCAGATGATGATTCAAGCCATAACTATCCACGATCCACATCCGACTCCCTTGGTCGCATCGACTTCCAACACTTCCAATATTTCAAATGATCTGTTAATGGATCAAATTAAAAAACTCCACAAATAGTAGATGGAACAACTTACAGTCCAGTTTGATAAAAACTTGAAAGCTTTGCAGTGTGATGTAGCATTTTATTCCACTATGCCAGATCAGAACCAGCTAACGATGAGAGAATTTATGGTGCCCATTTTGTACCCAAAACCATACAGTTAATGAGTGTCCAATATTGAAGCAAAACTTAAAATTGACATTTCGATATTGCCACATCTATGCACATCATCGCACAAAACTGCGTTCTCATGCCCATTTAACCCCCGGATTATTCAGCAAAAGAGGACTCGATACCAGACCTCTTATCCTTATCATCAAGGTGCACCTAATGCGACGCCGTAGTTTGGAGTACCAATGAACCAACAACTCATGGCATTACCAGCACCTCTGAGGCAAGCTAACAATCAAGTGGCCCAAGTAAAGATCCATCAACGAGTACTTTGCAACATACGTTGCCCAACAATGGTTGCACCATCATCCATTAGTAATGTGTGCAGCTTCGTGTTCAGGAATAGCACTCAAGATGTGTTTGTGGTCTCAAACAATGCCTTCAATGTATCCGACGTTTCTTTCGGCCCACAGAAGATGTTGCAGACTTCCATAAAGGCTGCTCGGGTCTGCAGCTGCACGGGTCTGCAGCTGCAGATCTCTCCTCTCTTTCTGTTTTGCTTTTGTTGAGCTCTACTATTCATCTACCTTCAGCCAGTTTATGGGCTTAATTAATTTCTGAATTTCACTATACCGTCTTGATTTGAATTTTAAACTTTATTCTCCTCAAGTCTTTTTAAATTTTATAAGTACTGAATTTTAAGACCATGTTCAAGTCCAAGTCCTGGCTCTCACAGCAGGCAAGTTTGTTCATTTTTACATGATTCTAATATTCAGAAATGCAAAAGAAAAAGCAAAATTTATAAGCTAAAAGCCAGCCAGATTGACCCTAGTTTATAATTGTACATCATCACATCTATGGGGTACAAAGAGCCACTGTCTGTAGTATGCGTTTGTCAGCATATTAACAGCTCCTAAAAAACGAACCGAAACAGTATAGAATGCAGCATAATTTTCACTGAAACACGCATTATTTGCAAGCTTTATACATTACATTTGGGAAACACTGAAAAGATAGTACCGTATGCATCTGCAGCTTACTCATAAAAGCAACAGCATCTAAATTATGGAATTATTATCTCATGCAGGCACGCACAATAACTGTGACTGCTCTTACGAGCCAAAGTAGAGACGAAGTTCTACTCATACTGGCACCGCAATATGATCTCTTATCCAAATTAGCTATAGCTTTGTAGACAGTTTTGACTGCTGACATGTGATTTGTGGGCTTGCATAATTGGAGGCTCACATCTTTTATGCCTTCACTGAAGATTGCAGCCGCACCCTTGCAGCTTCTCTGAAGTGATCGCTGTTTTATTGAAAGTGAGTCGAGAACAGATGCAGGATGCAATGCAAAGAAACCGGTAATCAATGCGAATGCAAATTTTTGTTGGTCGTGTCATGTACTTTACAAGGTAATTCTCGGAAATAAGAGATGAATTGAATACAAATTAGTCAGACCGGTTTGAAAGCAACGGAAATGCATATTGAAGTACGGTTCGAGTGGCCTGGGGATGCTTTGCACAGTCTGAAACACAGGTTAATTTCGACATGAGATCAATCGTCCGGATCAAGCGGGAGATCTGTCAGCAAGTATCAATTTTGCATCAATAATGAATCCACTAAAACAGCAACTCAGAGAATCAGCAACTGACAAATAATTGGCTAACTAGTAATTAGCAGCTAAAGTCGAAGCCAGCATATAACTTGAGGCAGAACGATCAGCTATGGATTGAAAATTGGAATATGAAAAGCTGATTCTTTTGATCTCCAGCTAGCTTGCATATATACGTAAACGGCTCATACCTTAATTCAGGAGATTCCGTAATCACCTCCGAAACAGGGACGCCTTGGCCTGCTGGAATGGGCTGAATTTCTTGAGCAGCAGGAGCACAGGCTGGAGTCTCTTGATTTTTGTGCTTTTTATAGTTTTTGAATACGAGTCCACCGAGACAGAGCAATACTGCAGCACCACAAAGGATTCCAACCGCTATTCCTGCCGTCTTTCCACCTGAGCCAGCATGGCCAGAATCAGGCTGGGGAGGCGCCTGTGGAGAAATTGAGGACGTATTTGAAGCTCCTGCAGGTGGATTGACGTAAGGAGGAGATCTGGATGGATGATGAATCATAGGTGGAGATCGTGAGGAGGAACGAGGAGGAGGGGGCACGACATAGCCGTGTGGAGGAGATCTTGCGCTTGAAGGTGGTGGAACCATGAGTCCAGGGGGCGGTCCAGCGCCATATCCAGTTGAAGGTGGTGGAACCATCTGTCCAGGAGGCGGCCCAGCCCCATATCCAGTTGAAGGCGAAGCGCCAGAAGGCGGTGGCGCAGCTGAATTTCCAGGAGACGCTGCACCGTAGGGAGGGGGGGCATAGGGTGGCAGAGATGGAGCCTGCGGGGGAGTTGGAGCTGGTCGGGGTTGTACACCAGGTGGGAGAGGTTGTGAGGAAGCAGGAATGGAGCTGGGAGGTGGAATCGGTACGGGAGATATGCTTCCATGTGCAGGAGGGGCCTTGGCAGTGGAGCTGCTAGGTGGAACTGCTACCGGAGATATCCTTCCATAGGGAGGAGGAGGCTGCTGTGATGGAGCGATTGATGCAGGGTAGGGGGGTGCTGCACCTCCTCCTGTAGTAGCTGGAGGTGGTGCTTGCCTCTCATTACAACTTGAAGGCGCGGGGGGAGGTGAAGGAAGAGGCAGTAATGGTGGTGGTGGTGGTGGTGAACTGTAAGTGTACCACGCCATCACCAATTGTGTCTGGATCAGAAAAAACGAAGCCAGCAGTGCAACGTGGATGCATATGAATCGATGTGCTTCCATAATTTGCTGGGAACCCCTGCCCATTCCGATCAATGACAGCAACCTTGCATCAAATGGAGCACTACTGATCAGAATCAGATCAGTCCGGCAATCTCCCAGCTGATCAAGGCATCCTATATAATGCAAATCACCCAACAAAAAGCTGCTGAAGCATGTAAGTTTAGCAACTACTTCAGGACCAGCTCGATATCTTGCAAATGGGAGCTCATCATCAGCCGCATGAGAAGCTCACTGCTGAGGGCCAGCTAATTCAGCCGCATAAATGCAGCATTATGGTTTTTCTTCTGAAAGAAAGTGGTCTCAACTTAGTGGCATACACTGACACAATGTCAGAGAGAAATGTCTAGACAACCAGTGAGGAAGCAGGAAGGCTAGATAGTAAAGAGCTGAAGAAAGGTGGGCAAAGAGAGAGAGAGAGAGAGAGTCTTGGAGAGGAAGTCTAAGCAACATGAGGAAAAAGAGGAAGTTCTTATTATGATGGGAAACTGACAGCACCACCTTTGAGGCTTGGCTTGCATTTGTTCACAAATGATGATGTGGGTCACATGCTCCCGGTTGTGGGCTGTTAACAACGACCGTTAGTTTAGCATAGGGTTGATGGAGGCCTCATTGAGTCCTATAAGGAACCCATTTCCTATCACAATATTTCTCTGAAATTTAAGTTTCCCTCATGGATGACATAGTACTTGACAAGTAAAATCTTCTCACACAAAGCCTTTGGGCTAGAACTCTAGAGGTAGGATTTCCTAAACCCTATGTCAACAAGCACTGTCCTTATACATATACATAACCAAAGTACAATTGTGGTCATTTATGTGCGAGATTGAATTAAATCAAGGAGAGAAATAAATACTTGCTCAAGGTTTCTCATGCATTTGAAAGGTATTCTATTTTTAGGTCATTTTCAAGCTTATGTTCACTAGCTCAACACAAAAACTAGTTGACCTTAGAGATCTATGGTACATAATTGAAATGAGTGGCCACATGAATAGACAAGCATTAAAGCAATGGGCTAGTTGACTTTGCAATTGAGATTTGAGAGAGTCTCAAATTCACTACAAGAATTGCCGCGATTTCCGACGGAATTTCCGACATGAATCGCATTTTAATTTTTTTTTTAATCGACGCGGGCGTTGAAAAATGCGTCGCGCCGTCGGAATCCGACGTCCACATGGCAAAAAGAAAACCATGGCAAAAACCAAACATACTCCAATCGACAGGAATTCGAAGTGCATACGTAGAATAAACGATTACGAAAAATGACATAGATGAAACGAACTGAAAATAGATAAAGCCATACCTATTTCTGAGTGCATATGCATGTAGCCGGAAAGCGAATAAGTGCTAGTCATGAATGCTTCAATTGATTCTACTAAGTTTGTCACTTTGCTTCTGTCCTTTGCTAGGACAGAACTGCTCTCAACTAGAACAGCCATCAGGGCTCCCATTGACAATAAATCAGTGAGTTCTCAATGGTTGTTGATAGAGCAACTTTATACAACAGTTGCAAGCTCCCTTTTCATGGTCGTGAAGGCTCAGTTAGCTGAGTCTATGATCTGATAACTAGCTTAGTGATGGCTTTCCTTCATATCTAATACTCATAGGCGTAGTGAAGGCTTGCAAAGTACTGGATCAATCAGTGAGAAAAAGTGGTAGCTCTACATCTTTGATGGTGGAGCTGGTTATGATCTTCATTCAAACCTCAAGAGCTCTCAGTCTCACACTATTTAACAAAGAACATAACATTAAATCTAAACCCTAAAATTTACAAAGAACATAATATTAAATCAAACTCTTCTATCTATATTTTCTTGCTCTCTCTCTCTCTCAAGTCTCTCACACAGATACTTCTCTTTCTCTCCCATTCGCTCATGATCATAAATCACTAAGACACATATTTGTGTTTAACTACACAAAATATACAATACAAGGAAGATAGTGTACAAGAAAAAGCTACAAAGAAAGAAATCTTAGTTGCACATAACAAAACAAAAGAATCGTACTTGGAATGAGACAAACGGAAATGATAGAGTTGAGAAGAAACGCCAAAAGCTGATCTCCAACAATCTCTTGCAAGAATAAAAAATAAGAAAACCCTAGATAAATGACGCGGCTTTGAGAATTCGGTCATGGACGTCGGATTCCGACATCTGTATTATCCGTCGGAATCCGATGTATGTAAAACAAAAAAATTCCGGCCAAAAAAAAAAAATTCTGACAATTTTTTTTTTTTTGGTGTCGGATTCCGACGTATTATTATGTCGGATTCCGACGGTTTATGAAATTTTTTTGAATCCGTCGGAACCTTGTGTCGGAAATCTCGCATTTTGTTGTTGTGATTGTTTCAAATGCAAACATCTCATGATTGACTTAAAATGAGCTATTGCCGACCATGATTGGAATTTTTGGTTAGTAACATAGAAAATATTCAAATATTTACATTGACCAATCTCTATTTTGAAGGATTTCAAGAAGATAGTAACTATGATTCAAGACATATTTTCAGCCTTCGCTCTATTAACTTGTGCATTCCACAAGGTAGTTGACATGATGCCATAATATATGCAACTAGTAAGGAAAAATGAGAAATTTTATCTACAACAACTAAATCTATGCAATCTTCCAAATTCTTGTTTTGCCCAATAGAAATTGGAACACTAAGACTATGAATTGTCCATCACCTTAGACTATATTCTTACCTCAATATGAGAGACAACATGCCTCATATGAAATGGATGACAAGGTGAACAAATAATAAAAGAAAGTAAATGGAAGAAAGACATAGCAAAATCGAAACTAGATGGAAAAGGAATAAAAAAAACTAAATTATATTATGATCAATTTCTACTTAAATATTTAATAAAAAAGATGGATGAATAATAAAAAATAAATAGGAATATGTTTGAGAAAAACAACTTGAGCTTTGATCATTATGGACTCTCTTGTAATAATATCAACTTTTCTTAGCTATATAACTTAAAAGCTACTAGCGGCAAAAGCTGTTAAATTATATATGTACTTAACAACTCATCGTGTAGGAAGGCCACTTAGAAGCAAATGATAAAAATACTTTAAGTGTCAAAATGACCATGATAGACAAAAAAAAAATAGCTTATTGATTGAGGTAGCCATTGATGTTGAAAACAACTCGTTCCCCTTAAGAAACTAGCTTGCTACTTTATTCATGTGGTTCATAAGCAGATTAAGTGCAAAATTGTCTCAATACCTTAGATTTTATTTTATTTCATGAAATCTAGGGCTATTCCAAAGTGAATAAATAGGAGTTTGGTAGTGTTTGTAAAAACTAGAAGTTCATTAGAAAAAAATTCCACAAAAATCTCATCTTCAGAACCTACACATAATGGACAAGATTTATATTCCATATGAGGCATGTGAGTGCGGAAGTAATTGCAATGTCACCCTCATGTATTCGAATGAGCCTCAACACCATGTACCATAGACTTTTGACTATCATGTACCATGCAAAAGTATGCAAATTTCAACTTTAGGCAAACTTGGAGGTCAAAATGAACCATGTGGAACCTATGAAAATTCACACCCATGTGGCCTTGACCCATGTGGAACCTATGAAAATTTACACCCACCTCCATCACTCCTCAAAGCTTTGATCTTCAAAGAGAATTGCTTCTCAACATATGCTTTGAATATGAGGAAATAATCATACACCATGGATTTTGAAGAAAGAAGATATAACCATGTGTATCTTGTGTGATCACCTCCCTTGCTTGTGCTTGATGAGAAGTGCACATCCGAGTATATCAACTCCAAAGGATGTGAAGTTTTGATGGACGATCTTGCATATGGCTTCTTATGTGATTTGGCAATAGCACATGCCTCACATGGCTTGATCTACTTGGATAGTGATTTTGGCAAGCCAATAGCCTTGGCCTCTTTGACCATAGAATACATAGATTTATAATTGGGATGACCCAATCTTCTATGCCATAAATCCTCCTTGGTAAGCTTGGTCACATATGCAACATCACAAGAATTTGCACTCTCTCTTAGATCCAAAATTTGTAGATGCCTCTAAATCTAGATCCATGTGCAAGGATCTTAACATCTTTCTTGAGCACACAACTGTCAATATGGAATTCGACATCAAGGTCACTATCAAGGTATTGGCCAACACTATATATAAGGTTCTTTGTAACCTTGTAAACAAAAAATATATTGTGAAGAGATAGAATTTTGGAAGATGCAAGCTTCAAGGGAATAGTCCCTACTCCTTCAATTTTCCATTCATCATCAAATTTTGCAGTGTATATAGACTTTTTGATGCCTTCATATTAAGGCATAATAGATGAGAAGGAGTTCTTGGAGCTACACATATGAGATGATGCTCCACTATCAATATACCAAGATCCATCCGTCTTGAAGGGGGAAGAGGCGAAGCTTGATACCATAGGAGAGCCTTCTCCTTCACTTGCATTTGCATCATCTTCTTTCTCATTAGAGATGTTGGCTTGTTTGAATTGGTTCTTCTTCTTGAAACAATTAGTGGCATAATGGCCTTTCTTACCACAAAAGAAGCACTTAATGTTCTTTTTCCTCAACTTTGAAGTAGAAGCATGAGAGGTGTCCTCCTCCTCTCCATCTTTGTCCTTAAAGTTTTTGTGAAAACATGTTAAATAAAATTTATACTCAGTGCTCTTTATTAATGAGTTAAGCTCATGCTTAGAGCAAGGTTTAATGTCAGTAGCATCAACACTTAAACTAGCACTAATCTTTATAGAGAACAATCATGCATAAAATTTAAAGATTTTTCACTTAAGTGTTGTGAAAGTCACTAAAGTTTTGTGAAAAAAAATAGAATTTCAAAACAATGGGTAAAACAATTTTCGCACTAATTTAAAATCAACTTCCCTTCACAAAAACCAGAATTTTTGGCCTATTTTCACTTATCCAAGGTTTAAATAGACTAAAAGTCAGATTTGAAGTTTTTTGAAGTTTTGTGAAAGTCACTGAAGTTTTGTGAAAAAAAACAGAATCTCAAAATGAAGGGTAGCTTTGGTTTAAGATGGGTTGATTTCTCACTAATTTTAGTGCGTAAACAAGACCAATCTTCCAAACTACCTCTACATTTAGTAACTTCACCCTAGGCACAAACTAAACTTCAAAAATAAAATTTTGAAAGTTGAAGCTAGGCTTTTATTGGCTGGGCCCATAGATTTGGACAACCACCAAATGATCAAACTTCTACTTCTCTATATCAAAACAAGAAATTTTCAACCTCTACTTTCATGAAACACCTCTAAATTCACCTATTTTTCAACTTGCAATTAATTCTACCTATCAAAATCATAAGTGGGCATGCTGGCCATTCTATTCTCAGCCTAAAAAGCTTTTTAAAAATAGAAAAAATAGCACCTATAAAGCCCACCAATGTCTAGAATCAAGAATTGGTGCTTCTTCTACCACATTGTCACAAAAAATTGACGACAGATTTTTATGCAACAAAAAAAGAGGTTTAGAGTTACCATTTCCACTTTGGAAGAGGCTATGATACCACTTTTACAACTAGGAAGAGCAGCCCACCAAGCATTTGAGTTGATGTCCACTAATGCCTCCAAAAGCCCTCCAATGTGCCTCTCCTCCAATGCTCCTAAGATCCTTCCAAAAGTAGACACACAAGATGGCCTCAAGAATTTAAACCATAGCTAGATCCTTGCACAAGCAAGCCCTATCTAGCACCCCCTTGCTAAACCACAATCACTACCATCACAATCACAAGCATACTCAAGATCCTACTCCCATCTAAGTCTTGTACCAAAGATGGTGATCCTCTCAAGAGCAAGCAAGCCAAATCTATGCTCTCTACACATTAGCAATCCACTAGAGAATAGAAGCAAGCCACAACACAAGAAATCTCCCCTCATTTGGGTGCCCTCTCCCTCTCATATAGATGGCCAATGACTCACTCCAAAGCACTATGCAATTTCCACACAAGCCAATGAGAAAAGGGGAGGAAAATGAAAGGCCAAGAGGTTGACAAGTTAGTGGAATGTCAAAAGACACCTTCCATAACTTATGGTTCTTGGTTATAACTTTTTGGGTTCTTTAGGGGCATCAAGGGACCCTAGGTGTGCCCTCCTACTAGTTCCCCATGACCCTTATGTGATGGCTAATTTTGGCCCAAGGCCTATTAGTGATTATGGCTCAAGGTTGAGGCCCAAGGTCTAGGAAAATGACCAATACCCATGGTAAGGTCCTCCTAACACCTCACTAGGTTCCATACCTCCATCCAAGGCATAGACACCTAAATGTCCTTATCCAAGGACACAAGTACCTTAATTCAAAGTCACCTACCCTTAATCCAAGGGTACCCCTTGTCCAAGGGTGACTCCCCATTTAGCCCCTCGAACACTAAATGGGCACATAGGGCTTATTGAAGTACTGCTAGTTACATAGGCATGTAACATTTTGGCTCTTCATGTGATATGAAAAAAGCATAATTGGTGGAATCAAGGTCCACTTGCTTGCCTTTGTAGATGTATGAGAGCCTCTTAGGCTCGGATCTCTCTCTCAAAGATCTTCTTGGTGAGAAAACCCGAGGAGAATCCTCCTCAAATCTTGACCATGATTGTGTTCAATAGTGATAATTGGTGATGCATCTTGAGATGCCTTGATCTCGGCTCCTTCCAAGGTGGAACGTTGATCTTCATGAAAAGTGACATCTCTACTCTCAATAACCTTTGAAGTAGAGAGTATGAAGACTCTATATAATATTACAATAAGTTGTAATACATCATACTATCTCACTTATTCATTTCCTAATTTCTCGTTATCATTTGTCACATCATCATGCTACATCATCATGCGACAAACACTACAACAAGACGTGCGATTTCCAGCACTTTTTTTTAGTGCTTTTTTTAAAGATAGAATTCAAAATGAGTCACGGGGTGAGCGGAAAGCTCGAGCGTCAGGTCCGGTTTATGGCCTCGGTATAAGCCTTGCAACTTTTAACGTGTTTTTGAAAGATTTATAGGGAGGGATATAGGGAGGGATACAAAGAGGGCTATATGAAGGGTTATAGAGAGGGTTATAAGAAGGGTTATAGAGAGGGTTATAGGGATGGTCAAGCAGACCAAGAGGCATTCCAGAATACTTTGTTCACCATGGGTAATATTGTGATTGATGAAAAAAAGGCCCCTTGGTATAAACCACAGTATGTTACATAATGTAAATGGATCTCACTTTGAAAATTGTTGTCTATCAATACATTGAATTCCAATTTCTATCAACAATAGTCGTCATATCCACAAGTGAATAAAGAAATTTACAGCTAGACAGCCATATGTGGATTTTCTCGTGTCCACATTACCAACCCAATCAGAGTTAGAATAAGTAAGTAATGTCAAACCATCTTCTGTATGTCCATTATAACACAAAGCATAGTGCTTGGTGGTTTGAATGTATATTAGTGCTCTGAGTAGAGCTTTCCAATGAGGTAAGCCAAGATTTGACATAAACTATGACAATGTGCTGACTGTAAATGCTAGATCAGGTCAAGTGCAGACCATGGCATAATTCACGAAGAACAGACTACCAGATTAAGCAATAAGAGAGTCAGACAGAATGTAGAAAAGCATAGCAATATTGACGCAAATCTGAATGCAGAATAAACAAAGTTGTGATCAAATTAAGTATAGCAAAATATACAGGTCAATAATGCTGGTGAGCACAAGACAATAGCAGACAAAACTGCGTGCATCACAAAGCTAAATCCAATTTGTTAAAAGATGATAAGCCTATTACTGACAATACAAAGAATCGATGCGCGAAAGCATCTACTTCGTCTCTCTATGATAAAACTTCTGATGTTGTATTTTTTATGCTATTATCACACACACTGAATACTCAGATAGTATTCAATACATATACATAATTTGTTATAGGTGTGCAGATGAAGAAAGTACAAAGTGGATATGTTGTCTATGGGAGATCGTGGATGGCTACAGTCATTGTCAAATATGTTTGCACAATTGCATGGGATGAGCGTGAGAAGGCCGCGACATCAGCCTTTGTTGAAATGAACGTTGGTGAAGATGAGAAAAATGTGACACTCTAACAAATGCCTTAAGATTTGATTTACAAGGTGCCTTCGCTTTTCTATAAGGGCACCTGCTGCATTTGTAGGGCAGTGTCGTCTTTTTCGCCTATCACAAAATACGTGTAAAAACACAGTGTCACGTTTTTCGCCTTTTTCACCTATGGAAATTTACTTGTATTTATGCAGTCAATCGTGTTATGATTCGTCTGTCTTATTTTACATGTATATGCAGACTGTGCGACAGCACAAGTAAACCACAACAGCATGAATGGAGGTAGATTAACATAGGATTTAGGAGAGTAAAGGATATAGATCCAACACCAACCCCCTTAATCTGGATCCGTGAATGCCTTGATCTTCAGACTAAGCAATGCACAAAACTTGTTGTGTGCATTAATACTTAATGCCTTCGTGAATATATCTGCAACCATGTCTTGCATTCTACAGTACGTTAAGCTTATTTCCTTGTTGAGAACCTTGGCCCTGATGTAGTGATATCTGATTTCAATGTGCTTACTCCTAGAGTGAAATCTAGGTTGGCCGATAAGGCAATAGCACTCTGATTATCATAGAATAAAATTGTGGGGTTGTACCTATACAAATTAATTCACCATCATAAAAGCCATGGCCAAATGGAAATAAGAAAGGAAACAAAGTTGTTTCCAAAGTAATTATTTTGTCATTGTCTTGGTTTATTGGTAAGCATTCGATATTGGTTGTAGCATTGAGTGTTGATGCAAATTTTCTTTGCTACATATTTGGAGGTTCAAGCATTGATATATGTTAGTTTTTGAGTGTTTTTGGTTAGATGTTGGTTGTGTGATGTCTTCCAAAATTACATAGTTGTGAATCATTGGATATTTTTGCATTGTTTCAAAGATTCAAGTCAATATTTATCAAGAAAATCTTTCATATAAGTTCAACTATTTTTATTTACTAGTTGAATTTTGAATATGACATGAAAATGATGAGGATCACCTCTTGATTTATGAAACATGGTTTTCTGCTCTAATATTACATCCCTTGTAGACAATCCTACAAAAGCAACAAATATGTATTTTAACATGTGTAAAATTATGAAACATGGTTTTTTGCTCTAATATTACATCCCTTGTAGACAATCTTGCAAAAGCAACACAGTAAATTTCTCAACCAAAATGCCCCTTTAATAGATTGAGAAGCAGCAATGTATTCTGCTTTTGTAGAAGAAAGAGCGATAGAGGTTCACTTACAATTGTTCCAAGAGATAGGACCGCCATTGAAGAAGAATGTAAATCCAGATGTGGACTTACGATTGTCTACATCTCCTCCCCAGCTTGCATCAGAATATCTACTGAGCTGATGAAGATTGTCGTTGGTGACTTATCCATAGCAGATGGATTGGTCCATGGTAGCTCGAATGTACCTCATGACTCTTATGAGAGCCTTCCATTAGGGCCCTTTTTGAACTCAAAAAGTGCCTCTTCCTTGCCTAAACAAGTTTTTTAATCATAATTAGTGTAATGCTAATCCATCCTACGTGGCACCTTTACCATGAGTTACCACATAGAGTGAGCATGAGTTAAGAGCTATCTCTAAGATCTATTTTCATAGACTTTAGTAGGTTTGTTACATAGACTATACTAGGGTAACCTTAAAGTAGGACAAAGTCTATCATTGAATGTCATAAATGCTAGCGAATAGTGCAAACATTCATATTACATACATGAATGAGCAATTAAAATCATTGCAACAAACAAACCAGACATTGGCTAAAGAGATAACAAATCTAAAATTAGAGCTCACCAGATCTGTCACAAAGTTTGAAGAATTGCAATCTTCAAACATTAGTCTTGAAAAGATATTATATGGATTTCAGCGAAAGCGTCGAGTCTCAATGGATGACCAATCAAAAGAAAATACTAAAAGGTGCAAACTAGATGTTCTGACACCAGGTGGTGGTGCTAGTAAAAGACACAAGAGATTGTCGGACATCATTTCCAAAGCACCAAACATATGATTCATGAAGGGTAAAGATTTGATGCAGATTGTGGAAAATGAAACAAGTGATTCATTTCGTTTAAAGATTTCAAGAAGACTTGCTACCAGGTTTCAACCGAATCCAAATGTTAGAGAAATAGTTTATGCGTGTGATCAAGGAGGTGTGAGTCAAAAAGGATATAGAGCATTGAAAAAATTTATAAAAAAATTTGACCAAAACGGGTTGAAATGACATCAAATATTACCTACTTACAAATTGCTTCAAACTACAAAGCGAGAATGCAATTCATTTATAGAAAATGAATTAGGTGAATTCTTCTATATTCAGGATACTTTTAAGATATCCAGCAAGCAAAAGGGATCTATTGTTCGTTTTCATTATAACCAATACAACAATATTATTTTGGATCTGGAAAAGGTCCAAGCAATGATGATATGACATTACAATGTCAAAAGAGATGGTGAGTTCGTTTCACAACAATTTCAATTATTATTTTTCTCTTTTTCGTAAGCAACATTGTATGTTATTTACAAGAATTTGGTATTGCAGATATTGGAGGCAAAGCTATATTTGTCATTAAGTTGGATGAAGCGGAGATCGTAAAAGGTCACAAACTAGAACGTGTCACAATCACGTTGATGAACCAAGCATTGCAGGAGATGGAAGTGAGTCCAATAAGTTTAGTGTGCAATCTGAAAATCATATATGATGGATAGCTGCATTCGAAGTTCATAAAGAGACCCACAATGCAAATGGGAGTGTTAACAGACATAAAGCAAGATTAGTTGCAAAAGGTTATGCTCAAGAGAGAGGGATAGACTATGAGGAAACTTTTGCACCCGTGGCCAAGATGGTCACAATAAGGCTAATCATTGCACTTGCATCACATTTTGGATGGATTCTATGTCAAATGGATGTCTCTAATGCTTTCTTGAATGGTTTTTTGGAAGAGGATATCTATATGGAGTAGCCACAAGGGTTCATCAAGCATGGAATGGAGAACAAAGTATGCCATCTCCAAAGAAGCATCTATGGCTTGAAGCAAGCCTCGAGATCTTGGAATTCAAGACTACATTGCTATCTTATTTCATTTGTGTTGAAGTGGGTATTTGAACGATTCAATATATCCAAGGTAATACAAGCACAAAATGGAGGACAATGGCTAAGTGTTGATGGCCAAAATTTTACTGTGGAATGGCACTTAGCTGCCGATTTGAAGACCCTAAAATGCATGTTTGGTTGCGGGCTTGGTGAGAATGCCAAACATTTTTGCATATATTGTATGTCTGAAAGTGGCCGAAATAAAGGTGTGTTGCATTGCAACCAATGAGTTCCACCAAACAGGCAGAATCTAGACAAAGCATGGAGTCCCGTATTAGAGATTCCTCTCGAAAGAGTCCATTTTTGCACGATGCATGGTGAATTGCGAATATTGGACAGGTTGTTATATTTACATTGTTGCTATGCATGGAATATGCAGCCCAAATCACGCGAGGATGTTAGCATTCAAAATCTAGAGGTAGTGTTATCAGAAATGGGACTTCACATGTAGTGTTATCAGAAATGGGACTTCACAGATGCCATGTGAATCTTTCCAAGGACGTTGAGTTGAGTGGAAAAACTCAAGACTTGCCGGAAAAAGTTTCCATGGGGGGGGGGCAAAAGCAAGGCATTTCTTGTCAAATCATACTGGAAGAGAAAGTAGTCTTCAATGGGAGTATTGGAAGAGAGTGTGTGAATGCACAACAAATATTGGCTCGGATCCGCGTATGGCTGCCACACGTGCAAAAGTGGGGCAAGCATTTGATGCTTTGTCACTGACTATCAAGTAGGAAATTCATTCAACAAAAAAATCACAGTAATTTCACCTGACAAGAACTTGTTTCCTACACTTTTGAGATTAAAATTTACTTGTTGATCGCGCGTTAACTCCAAAAAGTGCTCGTTCCCAAGGTGGCTAACAAACCTGTTGAGTCGGGCAGCAAAAGCTCTATCTCCTTTCCATATATATGTTAGCAAATTATACGGAATACAAGAAATATCGTAGCCAAGTATTCTTACCGAGTAAGGCATCAAGTTCTCTTCTATATACTCACTTACATACCTGAAATCATCACTATTCGCACGTAGAGTTGCTAGGGTATCTATTCTGGCAGTGAACATAGCATAGATGCTATTTCATCAGCAAATGTTGTGTCGGCCAATAGATTTGCCAACTTTGTCTTCGAAGGATGCATCGCGAACGTAATGAGACAATACGAAAGACTATTAGTACGAGTGCAAGTGCAAAGCATTTATCGAAACTAAGAAAGCCAAGAGAACAAGAAAAATGTGTGCTTGAAAATGAGATAAAGTGGTCTTATATAAGGAAATGTTTTTCAAAAATAGACATGATTTTAATATTGTATCAAATAAAGTCTATTTATAGTAATCAAATAAATTATACCACTATACTTCAAAACAATGTAATATTCTCAATAGAGTTTATTTGTTCATTGTGCGCTATTTCTGAAATGCCATCCTCTTCATTGGATGTTCTTTGCCAAGGAACCCACCGCTTCCCTACACGAACCAGCGACATCCTCCATTCCCTATGCCTTGCATTAGCTATGGATGACTTCCAAGTGGCTCTTCTGGCTAAATTTGATGAAGAGATCTTTGAAGTCAACCCTCGAGCCCGTGTTTCTTCGATGTTTTGTCTGCTCAAAACTCCTCTATAAAACCACTGAGCCACCTGCTCCTGCCCCTGCTCCTGCCCCTGCACCTACTCACAATCCATCGGAACTTGCCCAAGATCATCCATTACTGCCTGCTCATCTTGAGTTTTGTCCATTTCCTCCGCGCGTTGGCTCAATGCTACTACTTCTGCTCCTACGCCTACTCCTCGAGCGCCTTTCCCGTGCTTCTATTGCTTCTAAAACTGCTTGGTGCAATAACGCTGTTTCCCTTGGATTCCGCCTTGCTGTTTGTTTCGTACATGCCATAAACTAGGTCGCCATGCGGATATAATAGAGTACTAATGTATAGGAATTGCAATAACAACACTAATTTGCACTTGTGTGAGCATAGCAAGATGATATCAACCTATGAAAAACAAAGAAAACTCTTTGACACTAAGAATGAAATGGCGAAATGGGGACCCACACACCCTTATATAGTGTGCCATTCCAATTATAGCAAGCATTTCAAAAAAATCTCTCAATTGTTCAAAAATAGTAAAGTAAGAAATATATACACAATGAAATAATTTTACACATTTCCAAAACATGTTATCAACAATTACCTATAGAAATGTCTAGTCAAAACATTTACATTGCAATTGCATACCAAACTAAACCATAGCTAATGCCCTAACAAACATGGAAACGATAGAACCAAATCTCCGATGAAATCCCATTGGATAGATCAATGTTATTAGTTAAAGCTAGTACATAAGAGCAACTCATAGTTCATGTGTTTTTACAGTGACCGAATCTAAAAATGATGCACACTTTTGGTGTTTTTTCGCATGTCTCCTGATCTGCAAAACCAGACACCACCATTTCAATATTAAAATTCATTTTATATATGTGTTCAACAACCATTTACAAAATTTAGAAGCACGTTTATTGTTTACACTTACGATTTGTCCGTTAATAGTGAACACAAAATTTGTGGGCACATCAGCATATATTAAACCAACCATAGTCCGTACATCTTCCAGACTCCATTCACCATTAACACAGACTTCCCGCACTTCATCATTTGGCATATGGATGGGTGGTTCAAATTCTTGATGTCTCATCTTTGCATCCAAGCTATCCCATCGACTGTGAGCAAACTTGAACCGCCTATAAACGAAACTGAAGGAGCACGTTTGGCGTGCAATGTGATATCTTATTGTCATCGTCTCACGACAAATATCACACCTTTTTAAATCACCTTTGTGATCTACATTCTGTGAGTCCCAAGAAGTAGATACATTGTCCAACAATGAGGATTCCGTCGCTTTCCATACCCATAATGTATTTGTTTTTCTAAATGGTATTGTTTTAAATATGGCAACAAATACAATGACAAGCACACTGACACTAGTGTAAACACGTTTGGATCTGAATGTTGGCTTCATATTCATCGTAATCTCTTTGACGAGTTGGAATTTTGTCAATTTGATGGTCAATTCATCAACATAAGGCCAATCATGAGAATCGATTGTGGGCTCAGAAAGAGGCAATAATTTTCCAGTCCCAAAGTTCTTCTTTGGAACTTCATACATGTGATCGTAAAAGTAAACACCCAGTCCTATGATCGTAGAAGACTTGAGCCCATCATATATTAGTACTCCATATTTTGCATGTATTGCAGAGAACTTTCCCGTTAACGATTTTACCTGCTGCCATTCATAGCTATCTGAAGGAAAAACATCTGCACAAGAGGTAATAGAATGAAGCAACAATAATTTACAAGTAAAATATCTTTGGCATTCAAAGATGTAAGACTTACAATGCGAAAGTATATTTCTATCAGCAACTGTCGTGTCCAACAAAATATCTCTACGCATGTAGACGTTTTGCACTCTGGCTAGGTAATCTCCATTGCAACCGACTGAATTCGTGAATTCCTCTCCAATGGTGCTCTTTGTTGTCACGTTTTCTCTTTGCAACCCTATGAATTCCTTTACCAGAGGGTTGCATATATGCTTAATCAAGAGTCGAAAATGATTGGTGCAACAACGGAGTTTAATTGAATCTTTGTTCTTCTTGGTTGACTAGAAGTCATGATCTATGAAAAGATGATGTGTCTGGTCTTGAGTTAGAGAATGTATAATATAGTGGAAAGATTGTTATGTCAATATGGAGAATGAATAGAGTGGGAGGTCATTTAGAGAGAGAGAGAGAGAGAGAGAGAGAGAGAGAGAGAGAGAGAGAGAGAGAGAGAGAGAGCGAGAGAGGTTGAATATTTTGAATGAGTAGATAAACTAGCCATTAGGTGCAGGTATGTTGGGTCTAGTTAATAGCTATGTGATAGGTGTAGTTAGCCTCCCATGTAGAGTTAATGTAGGGTTAATGCTAGAGGTGTACTTAGTGGTCCCACACTTGATTTAATCTACACCATGCAATTTGCCATGTCATATGGGCCATTGCTGCTCAATTGTCATTCTTTTATTGGCACACGTGTCATCATTAACACTAATTATGATTAGTGAAGAGGCTTTTTTTGAGTCCAAAAAGGGCCCTAATGCAATGGGTAATGTCAGGATTAGCCATATATTGGCTGAGTGAGCTTAGTGCAAAAGAGATGTCTGGTCTTGTATAGACCATTGCATATATGAGAGATCCAAGTATCAAAAGGATACTCTCTCATCTGCTTGTGTTCCTGCTTGGTATGGGGACATTGGTCCTTTGACAAATGCACGTCTGGATCCATCGATGAGTGAGCTAATTTACAATTCATTAGATTGTATCTATTAAGAACATTGTGAAGATACCTTTGTTGAGTGATATAAATCAGTCGTCTTGTTCTGTCTCTGTGGATCTGAAAGCCCAGACAGAAGTGAGCTTTGTCCAGGTCAGTCATGTCGAACTCTGAAAACAGCATTTGCTTAGAATCCTTGACCAGATTGGTATTGTTGCTAAAAAGCAACGTATCATCTACATATAATGTGATGATAATGAAGGATTGCTGCACCGACTTGGAATAGATGTTGCAATCAGCAATGCTTGGTTGGAATTCTTGTTTGATGAGGAATGTGTTGATCCTCTGAAACCAAGCTCTAGCAGACTATTTCAAGTCGTAAAGTGCTTTATGGAGTTTACAAACATGATTCTTCATACCTTCTAGAACGTATCCTTCGGGCTGGATCATGTAGATGTCTTCTTGTATAACTCCATTTAGATAAGTTGTTTGTACATCAAGTTGATGTACTTCAAGGTCAGCAGCTACAGCATATGATAGGAGGGCTTGGATCAACGAATGCTTGACTATTGGACTGAAAATCTCACTTTAGTCGACATTGGGGATCTGAGTGAATCCTAGTGCTACCAGTCTTGTCTTCCTTTGATCAATTGCTCCATTGGCAATGTATTTGATCTTGAAGATTCATTTGCAATCAATGATATTGTAGCCAGTAGGAGCTTCGACTACTGACCATGTCTGGTTCTTGATCAGAGAGGAATACTCTCTGTCCATAGCTTCTCTCCAGAGATCAAAGTCTGGTTGGCTGAGTGCCTCTTCGACTGTTGTCAATTCCTGTATCAAGAGAACTCAAGAGTATACCTTGTGGGCTGTGTGCGCACTCAACTTGATCTTTTGGGAGATATCAACTGATGAACCACTCTTGGGACTTGTTGCTGGGTAGTAGCAATGTCTTCGTCTGATCCGCTGTCAAACAGTGGGTCGACATTGGACACGCCTAAGCCAGAAGCTCAGATTGTCGTGTCAATGGCAGGTGATGAAGGTTCTCCTGGAGCAATATCCTTGTCTTTGATATCGATGAACTGATCCTCGATAAAGACTGTATCCCGACTATATAAGATTTGCTAGGTATCAGAATCATACAGCTTGTATGTATTATCAGATGAAGTATATCCAATCAGGATGGTTTCTGAGGCCTTAGAAGTCGAATTTCTTCATCATGTCTTTTGGGATGTGCGCGTAGGCAATGCATCCGAATACTCTTAGGTTATTCACAGAAGGCTTAGAGCCTGTCCACACCTGATGGGGTGTTTTACCTGAGAGGGCCTTGGTTGAACATATGTTTTGGACGTAAGTTGCAGTGGAGATAGCTTCGGCCCAGAATCTCTTGGGCAGCAATGCATGCGCTAGCATACATTTAGCTGATTCAACCAGGGTACGGTTCTTCCTCTCGGCTAAGCCATTCAATTGAGGACTATAAGGAGTGATGAATTGCTGCTCAATGCCTTGGCTCTGGAAGTACTCCTTAAACTCAGTAGAGATATATTCTCCACCATTGTCTGACCTTAAGGCCTTGATCGTCCTTCCAGTCTCCTTTTATGCATGCTTCGTGAAGATCCTGAAGCAATTGAATGTCAGATTTATTCCTTCTACTCTTCTTAAATCCCATTTTAGTCTGCCTCTATTCATGTTGCATATTTAATAACGTTGTTGCACAACCTGCATATTTACACACAAATTTGCACAGACGAATAAAAGGCAAAAAAATCATGACAATGTCTTTTTACACAGGTTATGGTGACAGGCGAAAAGGGGACACTATCTCACAGAATGCCAAAGGTGCCCTAAAGGCAAAGGCACCCTGTAAATCTATTCCTAAGGCTATTCGTAAGAGTGATGCACTTTTTACATCATCATCACCAACGGTCACCTCAACACTGACTGACGTCAACACCCTTTTCACACTTACCCCATGCAGCTGCGCTAATAGATTGGACAAGTGACTGCAACCACCCACAATCTCTTACAGACAACACATCCACTCTCTACTTTCCACATCTGCACACCTATAATATAATGTATATACACTTGATACCATTTGTGTATTCAGAGGGAAAAAATGGAACGAATGTTTATAGGTGAATAAGTTGATGAGTGAAGAGACATATAGAAAAGTGGACGAAGTAGATGCCTTGAGCATTGATTCTTCATACTTGTCAGAATTAAGGTTTCATCCCCTTTTTACAGATTGAAATAAGTTTCGTAGGGCAAGCGGTTTCGTCTATTATTATCTTGTGCTCTACCGCATTATTGACATGTATACATAATATACATAATTTGATAGAGCTCTTTGTTTTGCATTCAGATCCGCGTTAATATTGCTATGCCTATTCGTCATTCTGTTTGATCTTTCTAGTTGTTCTTTCTGGTAATAGGCGACTAACATTTAATCTTGTCTTTTGCAAATCATTCGCGACTAATTATCAGTCAAGCACAGTCTAGCTTGTCGCGAATCATTCGCGACATATAATTTGTCTTGCTATTCACAACAAATTATTCTTCTGGTGCTTCATCTATTAATGTTTGTCTGCGTAATCTAGAATGACCATGATTTCCATCATTAAAGTTCTGTTCATTCTGATAGGCATAGTCATGCTTACGGAGAGAGACGTATAACTCATTCCGCTGCACACGAACATTTTTTGTTCGAGTTTGTTTCTCGTTCGTGTTCATCATTCCTCTCCCCTCTCTCTCCAACATGGTATTAGACCTATTTTCATAGCTTGATTAGCTTCCACATTACAAGATTCTACTAGCCGATAGAGTAATTGTTTTCTTATTCTGTATTTTCAATATCAATTTTTCATACTTAAGTCACTGATAGTTTTTCCTATCACTTAGACTAATTCTTCCACATGGATTCCCAAGGGAAAGCCAGTCCTATCATGGACAAGCTTGATGGAGCCAATTACCATCTGTAAAAATTTAAGATGAAAATTGTACTAATGGAAAAAAAAATGTACGACGTTGTTATAGGTGCAAAAGGGAAACCCGAAGCGGACGACGCAGCAATCACCAGATGGAAGCTGAAGGATGGAAAAGCTTTTGCGCTGATCAACGATACCCAGACTTGACCATGTATCCGAGGCTCAAACATCGAAAGAAGTCTGGGACATCTTGAGCACAATATAGAAAGTGCGAGATATAGCTTCCAAGCTACATCTCAGGAAGAAATTCTACTCCCTCAAGATGACGAATGGTGATTCTCTACAACACATTAATCAATTCAAGAACCTGCTAAGACAAATGGCCGCTGTCGAATCTGTCATAGACGATCAAGACGCAGTGATGCAACTGCTTACAAGCTTGCCAAGTTCTTACGATAGCTGGGTGATGATCATCACGACTCATCCAGAATTGACTCTTTCAAGAGTCATTACTATGTTGTTGCAGGAAGACACACGAAGGAACAAAGCCTCGAGTTCCTCAGCTGATTCTCACGCCTTGTACACCAACAAGAGCACGACAAAGTTGAAGAAGAAGAAAGGCCCTAAGCAATCAAAGCCAGACCAGAAACCAACTCAGCACAAGAAATAGTCGAATTCGCAGACAAAGAAGAAGTTGTTCTGCAGATACTGCAAACAAAACAACCACAAAATACAAGACTGCCGAATACTTCAAGCGAAGAACAACATCAAAGGACAGACGAATCGAGTGGCAAATGCAGGTGCAGAAGCTCCGCAGCCTATTCAAGAAGCAGATCATGATGCCTTCAGGACCAATCATCAAGGAGCATCTGGCGACACTTCTTGGTTCCTGGATCGCACTGTAAGATTATGCTTTGCAAATGATCAGTCTAAGCTACTCTCTAAAGTCCTGTATGTACCAAATTTATCTACGAATCTGCTCTTTGTAAGCCAAATCACAGATCTAGAACACAGAGTAGAATTTGAATGTGATTAGTGTAAAGTAGTTGATAGGACAGGCAAGATCCTAACACTCGAAAAGAGACATGGATACTTGTATAAATTGAGTCATTGCTTTTCTTCCTCTAGTCAGGCTCTCAGTACTTGAATTCATTCAAATAAAGGTTTACTTTGGCATTATAGACTTGGTCATTTAAATCATGTTGTCGCATGCATCGTTTCCCAAGAGATTCTGGGCTGAAGCTATCTCCACTACAGCTTACATCTAGAACAGATGTTCGACCGAGGCCCTCTCAAACAAGACACCCCACAAGGTGTGGACAGGCTCTAAGCCTTCTTTGAAGAACCTAAGAGTATTTGGGTGCATTGTCTACGCACAGATCCCAAAGAACACAAGGAAGAAATTGCACTTCCAAGGTCTCAAGACCATCATGATCAGATATACTTCGTCTGATAATACTTACAAGCTGTACGATCCTGATACCCAACAAATCTTGTATAGCCGGGATACAGTCTTTATCGAGGATCAGTTCGTCGACCTCAAAGGCAAGGATATTGCTGAAGAAGAACCTTCATCACCTGCCATTGACACGATAGTCCGAGCTTCTGGCTCAGGCGTGTCTATTGTCGACCCACTTCGAGACAATGAATCAGACAAAGATGTTGCTGCTACCCAGCAACAAGTACTAGGAGCTGTTCATCAGTCGAATCCTCCCAGAAGATCAAGCCGAGTGCGCACACAGCCCACAAGGTATACTCCTAAGTCTGCATGTCTCTTAATGCAGGAACCAACGACAGTCGAAGAGGCACTTAGCCAACTAGACTCTGATCTCTGGAGAGAAGCCAGGGACATAGAGTATTCCTCTCTAATCAAGAATCAGACATGGTCATTAGTTGAAGCTCCTATTGGTTGCAATATCATTGATTGCAAATGGATCTTTAAGATCAAATATAATGTCAACGGAGCAATTGATCGAAGGAAGGCCAGACTGGTAGCACAAGGATTTAACCAGATCTCGAATGTCAACTGCAGTGAGACTTTTAGCCCCGTCGTCAAACATTTGTCGATCCGAATGCTCTTGTCTTATGCTGCAACTACCGACCTCAAAGTACATCAACTTGATGTACAAACAGCCTATCTGAATGGAGTTATAGAAGAAGATATCTACATGATCCAGCCCAAAGGATACGTTCTGGAAGGCATGAAGAATCATGTTTGTAAATTCCACAAAGCACTGTATGGCTTGAAACAGTATGCCAGAGCTTGGTTTCAGAGAATCAATACATTCCTCATTGAACAAGGATTTAAACCAAGCACTGCTGATTGCAATGTTTATTTGAAGTCAGTGCAGCAATCCTTTACTATCATCACCTTGTACGTGGATGATACGTTGCTCTTTAGCAACAATACCAATATGGTTAAGGATTCGAAATAGATGTTGTTCTCAGAATTCGACATGACTGATTTGGGCAAAGTTCACTTCTGTCTGGGAATTCAAATCCACAGAGACAGAGCAAATCGACTGATTTACATCACTCAACAAAGGTATCTTCACAATGTTCTTAACAGATACAATTTGATGAATTGTAAATTAGCTCACTCACCAATAACTCCAGGCCTGTATTTGTCGAAGGACCAATGTCCCCAGACCAAGTAGGAAGAGGAGCAAATGAGAGAATATCCGTATCGATTGATACTTGGATCTCTCATGTACGCAATGGTCTATACAAGACCAGATATCTCTTTTGCTGTAAGCTCACTCAGCCAATATATGGCTAATCTTGGCATTAGCCATTGGAAGGCTCTTATTCGAGTCATGAGATATATTTGAGCTACCATGGACCAGTGCATCTGCTATGGAGATGTCAACAACGACAATCTTCATCAGCTCAGTTGTTATTCTAATGCAAGCTGGGGAGGAGATGTAGACAATCCTAAGTCCACATCTGGATTTACATTCTTCTTCAACGGCGGTCCTATTTCATGGAACAGTCGTAAGCAAACCTCTATCGCACTTTCTTCTACTGAAGCAGAATACATTGCTACTTTTCAATCTATTAAGGAAGCGTTTTGGTTGAGATATAGGTTGTCAGACATCAATTTGTATCAGTACAGCCCCACAATTTTATTTTGTGATAACCAAAGTGCTATTGCCTTATCGACCAACCATAAATTTCATTCTAGGAGTAAGCACATTGAGATCAGATATCACTACATCAGGGGCAAGGTTCTCATAGAGAGGTAAGCTTAACGTACTGCAAAACGCAGTTATGGTTGCAGACATTTTGGCCGATCTGAGTACCTAAAATGTTGAGGATGATCAACACGAAAGACTTTCCATCCTTCAGCTTCCATCTGACAATTGCTATGTCGTTTGCTTCGGGTTTCTCTTCTGCACCCGTAACAACGTCATACAATTCTTTAGCCATTAGCACTGTTTTCATCTTAAATTTTCATAGATGGTAATTGGCTCCATCAAACTTGTCCATGATAGGACTGGCTTTTCCTTGGGAATCCATGTAGAAGATTGGTCTTGGTGATAGGAATAACTAACTATCAGTGAACTAAGTATGAGAATTTGATGCTAAATTACAGAACAAGAAGACAATTACTCTTTCGGCTAGTAGAGTCTTGTTACTGTGGAAGCTTATCAGGCTACAAAAATAGCTCTAATACCATGTTGGATGAAAGAGGGTGTTTGTGTGGAACAAAAACGAAAATAGCTCGAACTTGAACAGAAAGTGTTCGTGCGTAGCGGAATGAGCTATCTCACTCTTTCCGTAAGCATGACTATGCCTATCAGACACAAACAAAACGTTAGTGATAGAAATCATGTTCGATCTGATTACGTAGCCAAACATTAAGCAACAAAACATCAGAAAGATAATTTGTCTTGAATAGCTAGACAAATTATCAGTCGCGAATTAGTCGCGAAAGACGAGACTAAATATTAGTCACGAACAACTAGACTAATAATAATTTACAAAGAACAGACTACCAGATTAAGCAATAAGAGAGTCAGACAGAATGTAGAAAGACATAGCAATATTGATGCAAATTTGAATGCAGAATAAACAGAGTTGTAGTCAAATTAAATATAGCAAAATATACAGGTCAATAATGCTGGTGAGCATAAGACAATAGCGGACGAAACCATGTGCATCACAAAGCTAAATCCAATTTGATGCTATATTTTTTATGCTATTATCACACACACTGAATACTCAGATGGTATTCAATACATATACATAATTTGTTATAGGTGTGCAGATGAAGAAAGTATAAAGTGGATGTGATGTCTGTGGAGATCGTGGGTGGTTGCTGTCGTTGTCAAATATGTTTGCATTGTTGCATGGGATGAGCGTGAGAAGGCCGTGATGTCAGCCTTTGTTGAAATGGATGTTGGTGAAGATGCAAAAAATGCGACACTCTGACAAATGCCTTAAGATTTGATTTACAAGGTGTCTTTGCTTTTTTATAAGGGCACCTATTGCATTTTTAGGGCAGTGTCACCTTTTTCGCCTGTCACAAATTACGTGTACAAACACAATGTCATCTTTTTTGTCTTTTTTCGCCTGTGGAAATTTACTTGTATTTATGTAGACAGTCACATTTTATTTGCCTGTCTTATTTAACTTGTAAATATGTAGACTGTGCGACAACACAAGTAAAACATAGCAACATGGATGGAGGCAGACTAACATAGGATTTAGGAGAGTAAAGGAGATAAATCCAACATGTTGAACCCTCACATGACCTTCAAAACCCTCATAGGGCAGTGAAAACAGCTTAGGTATTCTTGTAGACTTCTCTAGGGTCTTAGAATATTGTGAAGAAGGTCCTTGCAAAAATTGGTATGGAATTGAGCTATGGAAAGTGCACTTCTCCTAATACACCCTCTAATTTCTCTCTATATAAGTAGGAAATTTGCGTCATTTGGCGCTTCACACAACGAAGCTCTTGCCAAATTTATGTGAGAGATTTCAACAAGTTTAGTCATATTTGGTATATTGTCAATTGAGGCCAAAACTCATTTTAGACTTAGAGATAAACTTTTTCAAGTTATATTAGTTTAAAATACATTCAATAAACACTTTTTGAAGGTGTGGGAAAGTTGGTAGTCGAGTTTGAGAGAGATTCAAATTTGACCTTTGGGTACATTGAATCTAGTCCAAAAACAATAGGGTTTTTCATATTGGAGAGAAAGCCAAGTGGCAAAGTAGGTTTTGGACCTATTATATATTGTTGTAACTCGTGGAGAAAGGGATCTTATCTCTTCTCTCTCTCATTTCATCATTATACATGGTTTTCTTTGGGTTCTACTACTCATTGGTGCACTCTCATGATGTTATCTTGCAATTATATGTATAGAATGGTCATTTATTGCTATTTTTGATTCCACACGTGTGAAATACAATAGGATATTATAATTGTATGAACAGCAAATATATTCTATGTTTTGATTCATGTTTGATCAGTACCTCTTATAGTTTGCATCTCATTTTGTATGTAGATGCTGCTTTTCTACATTGGTAGGATTGTTGGTTTGCTCCTTTTTTGACATGGATTTGGATCTTGAATGATCTGAAATCCGTCACATGGTATCAAAGCTATTGTGTTTCAGGTTATGAAAGGATCAACCACATTTATCAAAGATTTGGAAGAGTTACCAATGCTACAACATGCTAGATTGATTTCTACTCAAAAATCTCCATTTTTGCATATCTAGAATTGATCTTTTGTAGGTCAAAGCTCAATATAGGTTTATATACTTGATCAATTCCAATTTCACACTTGATTTACTGGAATAAGCCGAATTTTGGTGCATTAGGAAGGTCTCATTAGTGTCTACAAGATGACATATCAAGTTTTTAGAAATTGCATGTAGAATTTGAGATATTCAATTTTTTTGTGATTTTGTCAAAACCCTAATTTTGATTGGATCTCTAGTTTGTGAGGTTACTGAACTTCATTTAAGTGTGTTTCAATCTTAGTAAGTGGCAAGAATCATTAGATTGAGGATAGATCATAGGTTGATCAAGATTTCACTATTCTATGTGTTGATTTTCTAGTTAGAAGTGCTAGAAGAGATTTGAGAGGTTCCATATCTTTGTGATTTCTTCTTGAGGTCATTTGTTGACATTCAAGAGAGTGCTTTGTGCATTGGAACAGGTTGAAAGAGAAGAGTAGGTCACTTCAACATGGCTACAAGTGGAGGCTTGATGTTGGAAGGCCATGATAGGCTTACTTCAAGTAACTAGTCATTGTGAAAAGTAAGGATGGAATCACTTCTTAAGATGAATGATGTTTTGGATATTGTTGTAGGTTTGGAGGAGAGACCAGCAACTCAACAAGATCAAATGAGATATGATAAGAGGGCCAAAAGGGCTCTACACGTGATTAAGATGAATGTTACCAATGGAAATTGGTAAGTGCACATCATCTTTAGAGGCTTGGGAAGCTTTGAAGAAGCTTTATGAAACCAAGTCTACATCAAAAAAGCTTACTCTTAGGAGGCAAATCTTTCAAAGTTTTCAAAAGAATGAAGAGAGTACTCATGCTTTTGTTTTGATGGTTAGTAGTGTAGTTGATGAAAACACATTTGATACTCTGAAAGTCGAGCTTCTTCTTGAGAGGCGAAAAATCGAAGTGAGAGAAAATAAAAAATGTGACGCTGTGGTAAAACTCTGTATAATTCTGCAGACTGTATAAAAACACTTGTAAAACTACAGATTGTAAAGAAACACGGGAAAATCTACAGAACTGGATAAACAATGGGTGAAGATTAAAATCGATTAGTCGATTGGTAAGAAGGAGACTAATCCAACAGATCTAAAGAGCCTTTGGGAGGACAACACATCGTTTGTGGCCATAAATCGACCATCTATTTCATTTCCTTCACATTAGAGGAAATTTGGCTTTGAAAAGGGCCCTATAAGAAGAGCCAAAATTAAAATCTTTTCCTTCTTGCCATCATGCCCACACAATATTTGATGGTTAACCAATTTGTGTATAGTATAGTTTGTGGCTGCAAAAAAAAAATTGTAACTTTTTAATGATAGCTTGGATTGAGACAATTATAGTGCCATTAGAAAGCCCTCGACGAGAGCTTTCCAATGACATGCTGCTGCGCAACAACAACAATCTAGACAATGGGCCAGAGCTCCACTTGGTTTGAAGAAAATCATCGAATTGCAGAATGTCCAAACAAGATCAAATTCACGCCCTTGTCAAGGACTTTCTAATGGCACTATAATCGTCTCAATTGTTATGGACTTGCACTTGAACATATGACATATCTTGGGTATGATGGAAAAATGCCTTACCACTTTCGTGGCTATGGTGTCTCCATGTGAAAGTTCAAGGGGAAGAGCAAAGGCAAGTGGTCTAAAGGGCAAAATCAAGGTGAGCCTTCTACTTTTGTTGGAAAGAAAAAATATAGGAATCAAAGGACAATTTTCTAGTGAGTGCTTAAAAAATAAGCGAGATCAAGGTGATAAGCAAGGAAATCTAACTTTTGATGAAGATGGTGTTGATGCTCAAAACTCAAATGATATGCTCTTGTGATGTCTTCATGTTGATTGCTAATACCATGCCTACCTCTCACCTATGATTGCTTGCCCTCTCAAAATTGTCGCCAATGATGAGCAGTCACGCCGCCAAGCTGCACTTCCGTCGCCAATACTAGCTTTCTCCATACAATTCCGCTACCATTCGCCCCCATACTGCATTTACCGCTTCCAAACACCCTGTTACCCAGTCAGGAGTAAGTAATAATGATTTAGAAGTGATTATGCCTCATTGCACCATCCTGTAGCAGGTTTCACTAGCCAAAATTTTCTCCAAATTTGGCCCTACGGTATCTAAGTAGCAAATATAGCCCATCACCACGTCACTCGCACTCCGCTCGATGTAATGGTAATAAAAGCTCCTCAAAACATGTTTCTCCCTACTCTGTGACGTCGCTTTGTCTGCTGGCTCTGAGCAGCCAGTTTCAAAGGTCATTTTGGCCCAAGGATGGCCAAAAAAGGTGCCTTCTAGCTTTAGTTAGCCCCAAAGCCATTTTTACCTTGCAAAATGAACTAATTCTTCTATTTGAAGATTTTTAAAGAAGAAATGGCATTTCTGCCCTTCGGGTCCAATTTGAGCTTCAAGCTGAAGATTTTGATTAAAGTTGCCATGCCCTTTGCCCTTCGGGTCCACTTCACATCCATCCAGTGGTGGCCTTCAACCTAACGATCCATATCCAATAGATCTCCATCGTTCATAGTTTATCATAGCAATCGAACGGTCTTCAATGCATTCGTGTGATGAATCAAGCTCCTCCGTCTGCAACTCACTTAGGAGCACTAAACCAAATGCTTCCTTGGGCGCGCGCGAGCTGCCCTGAGCTCCTCCATTGCCTTTTCTCTCAAAAAGTCTTTCTTCCAATGGCTATGGCAGAATCAATCCTGTAGCTCTCTCTCTCTTCCTAGGTCGCGGTTGTCCACGGCCTCCCAACAGTTTTTATTCTACACCAGGGTGCCCATAACTATGGTGTTACAGGACCAGAGACTGTGATGTACAAAGAGAGATTAAGAATTTTATGACTGAAAACCCCAGTTGCTCTTTCATAGTCATATCAGCCCATTCTAGCGCGATTATGGAGCATTTCTTATGCTATTTGTTTCCACAGCAGGTTGCGCCTACCTCTAGAAGAAACTTTCAGATCTTGATTTGCCCTTGGAACAGCTGAGAACAACTCATTTTTCTGATTTTTACCAAGAAACCCTTCTCAGCTCATTTTCAGACTATTTTCAGCCTTGTTTTGAGATTTCTCTTGCGAATTCAACCTCCCTGAGGTCACCTTAGTCCTGCCATTCTGATGGGACTAACAACATACGATTTGGTCAAGATTTCACAAGACATGGTTCAGTTTTGCAGAAAAAACTTCGAAACCTCACTAAATCTGAGAAGTTCACAACCTTCTCAGTGATTCACCAAATCTTGCCCTGTAAATTGCTATGGCCAACTATCATTGTCCTTTGAAGCTCCTCTACAAATCTCGTTGCACTGAACGGTTGTCCATACAGTGAATTCTCTATCTTAAATGCTGATTTCTCCAAAAAAAAACCACCAGACCTATAATTTACCAAATTGTGCAAGAAATCTCTGAAATTTTTCCAAGAATTAGCTTACGATGATCGTTCTGATCTTCCCTGAAGCTCCGATCGAAGGAACTTTGCTGTCTCCACCCATCCGGATTGCCAATACCCCGTATGGAGTCCTCTCTCCTAAGACACTTTGAGTGCTATTTTTTCTGGTGAAAGATACTATCCCATAGCTTCACCGGATTGTGCATTCCTACATCACCCTGACGCTTTGATACCAAGTTGAAATTTTGATAGAATCTAGTGCAATATGCAGATCACATCACACAATCACCATAGCCACTCCTCACAAGCCATTAAGGGATATTAGAACTCAAAATGGGCCCTTTGTCAAGATGTTGTTTTTGACTTTGCACGCTTTCAACGCTTATGTGTCCCAATGAATGGTGTCCATCTGTGACGAACTGTAACAATGGTTGATGGATGGAAATTGTATTTAACTTTCTCGGACAAATTTTTGTGATTTTCAAATATCCCACCGAGCAGAACAAACAATTGTGATTGGACCATAGTTACTACCCGAATACTCTTATGCTGCCCGTCATTATACACTTGAGGTTGGTTTGACGTCAATAGTTGTAAACTGTAGTTAACTAATCCTTGTAGTTTAGGAACTTCTTGTCATTCATAGGTATATCTCTCATTTTCTTCATTCTATCTCTTATTTTGGATTGTCATTCTTAGGTCTACCTCTCAATCTCTACATTCTCTCCGTTCTCAGCTTGCGTACACGTATTTTTAACTAATGGCTACACATAATTGGAGACCAAGAGGAACCATTGATGCAATTAATATTTGCAATGAAAAAAATGCAGAAGTTCAATAAATACCAAGAATATATCGAAAATATCAATGGATCTTGATGCATCCCTCTGCAAAAGGCTCATTCCGAAAAAGAAAAAGATCGGATAACATATATAGAAGCTCTTGGAAAGGCAGGATAATAGATTTTAAAGTATCACTTGTCGGTCAATCTATCACGAAAGTTTTAGTTCAGTATGCTTATCTTCACAATGAGCTCAACATTCATGATTTGAATCCAAATGATAGAAGAAAATGCAATTGTAATTTTTCAGATTTAATTTCTTTAGAGTTAGCATTTTCTTTAAATTATATTTTTCTTGTGATGTTTTTGTTGGTTTTGCAGATTTGTATCCATCAAATTTCGTTGAATGACAAACAATTCAATCAATTGTAGGAATAATCAATGTCACACATACGGATATCGGTATTTTACAATATAAAGGGCATTCTCCAAAATCACTTTTAGAGTCAAGAGTTTTCTTATATAATCACACCTATTTTTCTGATAAAAATGGTTTAGTTGGTAGATTAGAGCCATATCCTCTACCAGATTTTTTGAGTGAGGAATGGATTTCTCTTGATGTAGCAATTTCAGAAAGTTTTCGATCTAGGCTATATATTGATATTCAGAGTATTTTAAAATGTAGCATTGAATCAAAAAATAATAGATTAAGTTGGTATCTACCTTTTACTACTTTTGTTGGTTTTTTTCCAAATGCAATGTTCAGAGAATGAAAACAATATTTATTTGTAAGGACTTGAGTGCTGAAATAATTGTCGAGTTGTTGGATGATGGTTGGGATACGAAACAAAATCAGCAAGTTGAGTGCAGAGTATGTTACTCATCAATGACATTTAGATATCACATTGAAAAACAAATGCTCACTTTGCTGCTATATTAAAGAAGATGGATTAAATGCAAAAATGTTTGAAAGCCACTTGATCAAGATTTTGGTATAAACCCTCAAGAGCAACTTTAGATAACAGTGAAAAGAAATGACAACATTCTTGCAATGGTTGAGGTGGAGGAAGATTGGTGTCTCAATCACATTCAATCAAAACTAGACATGTTGCAATTCGATCTACCTCAGTACCATCAATTTCGATTGAATGGTGTAAAGTTACGTTATGCCATATAAAAATATTTCTTTTCTAAGTGAATCAGTTTCAAAAAATATATTAACTAAAACAATTTCTCTTGTGCAGGTAAGAGTAAGGCAGGAAGAGCATATAAAATACAAAGATATTGGAACATCCATCGAAATTGAAGATCCATAAATTATGAACTATGGAATTTTGTATTATGTAATACAATGTTTTGTATAGATCATTTTTTAAAATATATGAACCACTTTTTCTATGAGGCTCTTTCATTTTTATGATCTCCATTTCCATGGTGCAAAACACAATGTAATTGCAATTGGATAATATGAGTTTTCGATAACAAGATTCATTGTCTCCTGTAGGAAATGCATTATCTCCATTGGGGAGATCTTCAGTCACTTGAACTCCAATGACCACTACAATAAGATATCGAATCGACGCTTGCCCTTGTTGAAATCTTGTATATATCGGTTGTATTTTTGGTCTTCATTGCCTTGGTTTGTATTGTCCTTGTCTTGGCATATTTGGATATGTTCAGAAGATGATCTGATCAAAGATTTGCAGCAACAAATCTAAGTGAACTTATGTCGCATGTTTGGATTGGTTGTGACAAAAGGTTCAATCAGATCATCTTCTGAACTTATCCAAAAAAAAAACCATGGTAAAGGCAAGGCAAACCAAGGCTATGAAAAACAAACATGTCGATAAGCCATAGAAATTGAAGATGAATGAATCATAACTGAATTAATAACAAGAAAACAAACAAGTAAGAACAACCATAGAAAATTGTAAATGTATTTCTATAAAAATTTTCTATACATGTGTCTCATCCACATCAAGTGAAACAAAATCTTTATCAGTATCAACTATCGATGATCTCTAAATTCATTTCTCCAGTTGGAAGTAGCTTGGGTGGAGAACACTTTGCCATTGCAACTGGATATGAATTTTCAATCACAAGCTTTATGGTCTCCTGCCTGAAGTGCATTATCGCCATTGGGGAGACCTTCGGGCATTTAAACTGAAAAAAATATAAATACAGTTAAATGTTATTAATCAAAGATTAGTAATTAGGAATTTGATTATGAAAAACAAAAAACAAAAACACAATTAAATGTTATTAATTGAACCTCTTTCAAATTAGGAAGTTCATCTTGTAGTGCAAGCCAATTGAAAAAGTGTTTGGCATTGCATACCGTATACCAACCACAAGTGACAGAATTAACCTGCTGGGAGGATTGTAGTATCCAATATAAACAAAAGTTAGTAACAAAATTTTAACATTATGAAATATCGGATCAACGTGCAAGATGTTATAATAAAATCTACAACGGAAACATGCGCACGTTGAACCGATATCCAAAAAATATTGTTTGAATATCAAATCAACGCGCACGATATGAAAAGAAATCAAACAATAACTACAAGGGCACATCGGACCAATATTGACTAATTTTTACCTATGCATCAACCATTTTCAGCTTCGTATATGTTATTGCATTGGGTACCAGAAAGAGTTCCAGTATTTTTAGGATATGGCTCCTGGCAATTGTGTGTGTGTGTGTAATAGAGTTCATCTTTAAACAAACTGGATTATACACACCCTCATCATTGACATATAAGGACAGCACATATAAGCTCCAATGATCACTGCAATCAGAATACAATAAATTTATGAGAATCAATGTGAAATCAAAATTCAACTTAATTATATCTGAAAAAAATACAATTACTTTGTATTGACGGGAAAACAATGCTACATCTATAAACAATGGGGTCTGGAAAAACTCCATCCAGTACTGAATTGTCCCACCTCCTACATTGTCACCTAGCATTTTATCCCTACTTTCTAATTCACCTGTATCTAATTTAGAAAGGGGAAGACTAGGCACTTAAAACTGTATCGAGGACCTAAAGCTTTAAGATATGTGTTTAACAATTGGTCATAATGTACATATTGAGGAGTATTTACAAAGTCAAGTGGAGGGAGTGACGGAAGTAATATAGATAAATCACAAAAAAAAATTGTCATTCAAAATTGATTCTACCTTTACATTTACAAAATCATCTAATCATTTCCTAGAACAGGATGTGGAGAACTAATATTTGTGGGGGTAGGAGGAGACTGAGATTTTGAAGGAGGAGAAGATTTATTAGGAGAGAAATTTTTAGGAGGAGAGGATGGAGATTGAGATTTACAAAAAGAAGAATGAGACTTAGGAGGAGACTTGGGAGGACATTGTCTAGCAGATAGAATCTCATGTAGAGAAGATGGCTTTGAAAAATCCCTTGCTTTATTGGGAGGGTCATGAGACCTCCTCTTCTTTGAGAAACAAGCCGGGATGATTGATATTGCTTTCGTTTTCTCTTCTCTGAATCTTGTTTTGGAGGAGAGGAAGGAGCAAGTCTAAAGTACTCTGCAAATTTGTCATATGCGTCCTGTAGCCTGAATACAATGTTGAAATCATTGGGCACAATAGTCATCCTCTTGGCATGGACAGCTGCAACAATAGTATCTGAAAAAAATTTCACTTGGGATTCCTCATATATAGTGTGCAGCACCTCTATTGCCGTTACAGTCCATCTCACATCTATAGATAGACTTCTTGTAACATGTCTGATGGATCTCTGTATGTGAGCTTTCGAAATCAGAAGATTATTGGTGTTTTGTAGCTTTTGAATATCTTTGAGCCACGGTGGGTCTCTTCTTCTTCCCCTTGGCCTAGGAGGAGGTGGTGGTGGACGAGGCGGTGGTGGTGCATTTCTCTGGTCCCCTCCTGTGATTGGAATTCCACCAGGGTGGACTCGTACTGTTTGTTTAGTCTGTGCCATTATGATCCAATATCGGATCAATGCGCGAAGAAGGAGAACTCAGGATCAGATGTCAGGTCGAGCACGTCGAACCGATACCTGGACTTAACCAAACCGATAGCTGGTAGCAGATGGGTGCGCGCGAGTAAAAGCGAAATGTAGGAAGGTTGCTTCGAACGTGCTGAATCGATATCGCATGGAAGTAGAGAACGATAAGTACTTTTAACAAAAGAATTTCAGTGTCGTCCATTTGTATATATAGAGAAAATCCAAAATGATTGCCTACGTGGTGGTTTGGATGTCTGAGGCTCGAAAAATGCTGATGATTACTTTGAGATATGCAGAGGCTTGTCAATCAAATCAAACTAAATATCCATCTTTGATCAAAATGATTAGTTGATAATAACGACCACAATCAATATAGGGGTTAAAGCTGAAGCATCTGTGGTTTCAGATTATAAAAAAACTCTTCCTCGTTCTATAATCATCTCTGATTCTCTTCCATCTACATTTCTAGTTAATCAATTAACTCTACTCGATGTTCTATTATATTTAATAAATAATGCAAGTTATATTTCATTTAATGATATAGAACATGTTTTGAATTTGAGAGAGGATGAAATCCTCTCAATTTTTGCTCAAAATTTATCAGAATTTTTTGATATTGTTGATTACACATATTGTGAAGAATTGAAAAAGATTATCTATGTTAGATATAGGGTCTTATGTTTTTTACATCAAGCATCTAGGTGTAGGATGTTGATAGGAATAAATTTGGCATAGATGGCAAATTATGCATTTCCACTTGTAATGCCACTATTGAGCCAAAATAGAGTAAGAGGCTAAACACTTGCTAATTAGAGTGTAGACAAGTGTAGAGATTTTGTTTGATGAATTCCAAGAGGTCCAATAGGATATAGAGGTGGAACCTTGTGAGGTCCAATAGGAAATTGAGGTGTGCTTGAATATAGTCCAATAGAATTAGTAGGTGCATAGATCAATGATCCAATAGGATCAAGAGGTGACAAAATGTGATCCAATCATAGTTAAGCATAGTGGTAGCTCGTGGACCTACTAGTATCATTGTACTCCTCATTTTGAAATTAATTGATTTGGTGATTTCATGGATTTTGTGAGTTTTTGGATTTCTAGCTTTCTCTCTCTACCCGAGAGCTCTTGATGCATTTTCTCTCTCTACCCGAGGAGAGCAGCTTGTTTTTACTTAGATTATTTTTTGAATACTTCCCACACGTGTGAGTGAGGGTTGGAAGTGATTGAATGCATGTAGTAGTGTGTTTTTGCCATAGGATTCAAGATTGATCTTGAATCTCAATCTAGTCTTGATCTTGGTGCATCTACACACCTTAGGAGATCACAAGTACATGTAGTGGACAGTCCACACGTGTGAAAATCAACATGGTATCAGAGCCTACCTAAGGTTACCATGCATTTTGATCCATCTAAGTGAAAAATTTTCATCAATCTTGAGCTAGAAGTTGTCAAGGCCCATTTTCCTAGCTATCTTGTTCAATCTTGGATCAAAAGAGATCAAAAGGACATTGATTGGGTCTGACCTGGTACTGTACAGAATCAGGTGCTCAGACACGTGTGAGGAATATCCAATTTCAGTTTGGAAGTTCTCTCTCATGTTTGATCCATTTATCTTGCTTGATAGCTTATTTTGAAGCTATTTTTGTCTAATTTCTGTTGCAATCAGTTTCATTCCATTTGGTTGAGCCAATCAAAAGTTATAAGCTTTTGAAGAGGGTTAGGTAGGGCACCTAGACCTGGGTGGACACATTTGGTTTGGTCAAGAGATTGCTTGGTTGATCCAAAATCACAGTTGTATGCTTGCCAATCTCATCTATATTTGATCTAGGCACTGTTTTGAGATCATAGCCATTTTGTTTCATGCAATATCATTGTATTTGAGTCAAATTTGGTTTCTTAGTGTATTTCACACGTGCTAAGAGTGTTGGATCCTAACTTTGCCTATACTCCATCATTTGATGTGAAATAGATCTTGTTTTAGAGAGATTTGTGTAGCTAGTGAGAATCAATTCACAAATTGTTGTAAGATCTTTCATAGGAGGAGATAGTACTCAATTATTGGATCCTATTGAAAGTGTGTAATAACATTTATTGTTCATCATCTGAGTTTTCTTCACTTCAAATGTCTTCAATGGGTTCATGCTTGTTGGAACCAAGTGAAAGATTGACCACTTCAAATTATTCAATTTGGAAAATGAGGATGGAGTCCATCCTGATCCTTTAAGACGTGATGGACATAGTTCTTGGCCTTGAAGAAGAACCACAAGTTCTTCAAGAGGTTCAAAAATACAAAAAGAGAGCTAGGATGGCTCTCCACTACATTAAGATGAATGTCTCTAATGAGATATCGAGGGAGATAGGTACTTGTACAACAGCCAAAGAAGCTTGGGATTGTCTCAAGACTATCTATGAGGCTAAGAATACTTCTAGGCTTCTCACTCTTAGGAATCAAATCTTTCAAAGTAGCCAAAAGAGTGATGAGAGTGCATCTAGTTATGTTTTGAGAGTAAAAGATATTCATAGAGAGCTTGCTTGTATTGGTGATTCCATCAATCAAAATGAGCTAGTTCAAGTCATTCTCAATGGCTTGAGAAGTGAATTTGATAATCTTGTCCAATCCTATGCCATTAAGGAGGAGCTACCAAGTTTGGAGGCTCTCCAAAGTGTGCTAATTTCAGAAGAATCAAGACAAGAGTATAAGCTCTTGAGGATGGACAAGCTTTCTCTCACTCATAATGATGGCAAAGCTCTTTTTGCCAAGGATAAGCACAAAGAGAGGAGCAAGAACCAACATCAACAATCCTCAAGCAAGGACAAAGTCAAATCCAAAGACAAAGATGAGGAGGAAGATGATTCCTCTAATGCTTCATCATCCAAGCTCAAGAAGAAGAAGAAGATCAAGTGCTTTTATTGTGGCAAGAAAGGTCATTATGCCACCAATTGCTTCAAAAAGAAGAATCAACTCAAGCAAGCCAATATTACCAATGAGAAGGAAGACATTATTGCAAGTGATGGAGAGGGATATCTTATGGTCTCTAGTTTCTCATCTACTCCTTTCAAGAAGGACGACCTATGGTATATTGATAGTGGAGCCTCTTCACATATGTGTAGCTCCAAGGACTCTTTCTCTTCTATTGCACCTTATGATGGAGTGAAGAAATCAATATACACTGCAAATGATTTTGAATGCCCTATTGAAGGCATAGGGAACATTCCCTTGAAGCTTGCATCCTCTAAAGTTCTTTCTCTCTCTAGAGTTCTTTATGTACCTAAGCTTACCAAGAATCTTATTAGTGTTGGCCAATTGCTTGATAATGGCCTTGATGTAAAATTCAATGTTGATACTTGCACTATCAAGAAGAATGATGAGATACTTGCATTAGGATCTAGATTTGGTGGCATCTATAAACTAGATCCAAATGAGTATGTGAATGCTTGTAATGTTGCTCTTGTGAACAAGCTCTCTATGGAGGAATTATGGCATAGGAGGTTGGGACATCCCAACGACAAATCCATGCTCTCTATGATCAAAGAATCCAAAGCTATTGGCTTGCCAAAGTCATTCTCCAAGAAGATCAAGCCTTGTGAGGCTTGTGCTATTGCTAAATCTCACAAAAAGCCATTTACAAGATCTTCTATCAAAAGCAAGCATCCTTTGGAGTTAATCCACTCGGATGTGCATTTCTCATCAACTACAAGCAAGGGAGGAGCCACTTGTTTTGTTACTTTCATTGATGATTACACAAGATTCACTTGGATATATCTTCTTGCTTCAAAATCTATGGTGTTTGATCATTTCCTTATTTTCAAAGCTTAAGTAGAGAAGCAATTCTCATTCAAGATTAAAGCTCTTAGAAGTGATGGAGGTGGTGAATATATCTCCAATAAATTTCAAGATTTTTGTGAGGTTGAAGGCATTAAAAGAGAGTTTTCTTGTGCCTACTCTCCATCTCAAAATGGAGTGGCCGAGAGAAAGAATAGATCTCTATGTGAATGTGCAAAATCTATGAGAATTGAGGCATCTTTGCCCAAAGATTTTTGGGGAGAAGCCATTAATTGTGCAAATTATCTTTGCAATAGGCTCCCACATATAGCTCTTGGAGGAAAGTCACCATATGAAATCTTATTTTTGAAGAAGCCTAAGGTTGATCACCTTAGAGTTTTTGGATGCTTATGCTTTGTCCATATTCCCTTGGAAACAAGGAAGAAGGAAGATCCTAGTGCATGCAAAGGGATCATGGTTGGATACTCATCCACCAAGAAGGCCTATAGAGTCTTTATACTCTCTACTTCTCAAGTTATTGAAAGTAGAGATGTTGTCTTTCATGAAGATCAACACTCATCATTTGAAGAGGCCGAGATCAAGAAATCTATGGATGCATCATCAATTATTGATTTTGAAGACAATCATGATGTGATGGGGTCGAGATTTGAAGAAGACTCTCCTCGGATTTTTTCACCAAGAAGATCCATGAGAGATAGATCCGAGCCTAAGAGGCTCTCATATGTTGACAAAGGCAAACAAGTGGATCTTGATTCCACTAATTATGTTTTTTATGTCTCTCATGAAGAGCCAAAGAATGTACAAGAGGCACTCAATACCAAGGAGTGGTATGATGCCATGAAGCAAGAGTATGATGCATTGATCACCAACAATACTTGGGAGCTTGTGGATCCTCCTTCCAACAAGCATGTGATTGGTTGCAAGTGGGTATTTCGGATCAAGTTCAATCATGATGGCACCATCAACTAGCATAAAGCAAGATTATGTGCCAAAGGATTTGCTCAAATCCATGGTCTTGATTATGAGGAGACCTTTGCACGCGTTGCAAAGATGGTGACAATAAGAATTCTTATTTCTCTTGCTTGTTTTTTCAAGTGGAAGGTGTTCCAATTAGATGTATCCAATGCTTTTCTAAATGGTTATCTTGAGGAGGAGATCTATATGGAACAACCTCAAGGATTCATCAAGGATGAGTCCAAAGTGTGCTTGCTCTTCAAAAGACTTTATGGACTCAAGCAAGCACCAAGATCATGGTATTCAAGACTTAACTCTTTTCTTATCTCACTAGGATTTACTCTTAGTGACTATGATCCTTCCATGTATCTAAAGTTTGTTGATAGCAATATTGTCATTCTTCTAATTTATGTTGATGACATTATTCTTTGTGGAAGTTGTATCAAGCTAGTTGATGAAACCAAGCTAGCACTTGGATGTGAGTTTAAAATGCAAGATCTAGGAGAGATACATTACATCCTAGGCCTAGAAATTGATTTTTATGAAAATCATGTCTTTATATGCCAATCTAGATATGCTCACTCTATGTTGAAAAAATTCCATATGGAAAATTCTAAGAGCATAGATACTCCAATGGAGCAAATTGTAAAAGATCCTAATAAAGGTGATGAAAGATCCTTTGAGGACATCACACTTTTTAGGAGTCTTGTAGGCTCCTTGATTTGGCTTACCATTACTAGGCCCGATCTTAGTTTTTGTGTGCACAAATTGAGTCAATTTATGCAAGAACCTAAGATCCATCATTGGAAGATGGCCAAGAGGATTTTAAGATATGTATCTTCATCTTGTGATTATGGTCTACTCTATAAAAGTGAAGATCTATCCATTATTGGCTACTCGGATTCGGACTTTGCAAGTGACAAGATGGATCGAAAGTCTATTAGTGCATACACTATCTTTCTTGGAGGCAATCTAATATCTTGGCTTTCCAAAAAGCAAGATACTATATCTCTCTCTTCATGTGAGGCCGAGTACAAAGCACTCACTACAACTACCAAAGAAGTGCTTTGGATCAAGAGGTTATTAATGGAACTAAAGTGCATCAAGGAGGATGATCTACCAATGATCAAGTGTGATAACATCTCAGCCCAAGCTCTTGCCAATAGTCCCATATTTCATGCAAGAAGCAAGCACATAGAAGTGGCACACCATTTTGTGAGAGAAAAGCTTATTGGAGGAGAAATCTATTTGGAGCATGTCAACTCGTCCTCTTGTATTGCCGATCTACTCACCAAGCCTTTGAGCAAAAGTGCTTTCATCAAGCATAGATCTAATCTTGGAGTTATATTAAGATCAATGCTCAAATCTTCATAGATAATTTTTTTAGGAGGAGTGTGAAGAATTGAAAAAGGTTATCTATGTTAGATATAGGAGTCTTATGTTTTTTACATCAAGCATCTAGGTGTAGGATGTTGATAGGAATAAATTTGGCATAGATGGCAAATTATGCATTTCCACTTGTAATGCCACTATTGAGCCAAAATAGAGTAAGAGGCTAAACACTTGCTAATTAGAGTGTAGACAAGTGTAAAGTTTTTGTTTGATGAATTCCAAGAGGTCCAATAGGATATAGAGGTGGAACCTTGTGAGGTCCAATAGGAAATTGAGGTGTGCTTGAATATAGTCCAATAGAATTAAGAGGTGCATAGATCAATGATCCAATAGGATCAAGAGGTGACAAAATGTGATCCAATCATAGTTAAGCATAGTGGTAGCTCGTGGACCTACTAGTATCATTGTACTCCTCATTTTGAATGAATTGATTTGGTGATTTCATGGATTTTGTGAGTTTTGGATTTCTAGCTTTCTCTCTCTACCCGAGAGCTCTTGATGTATTTTCTCTCTCTACCCGAGGAGAGCAGCTTGTTTTTACTTAGATTATTTTTTAATACTTCCACACGTGTGAGTGAGAGTTGGAAGTGATTGAATGCATGTAGTAGTGTGTTTTTGCCATAGGATTCAAGATTGATCTTGAATCTCAATCTAGTCTTGATCTTGGTGCATCTACACAACCTTAGGAGATCACAAGTACATGTAGTGGACAATCCACACGTGTGAAAATCAACACATATGATGACCTTGAAAGTGAGATAGATTATGATAAACATGGCAATTGGAAATCTGGCAATGAGGCCCTTGGAGGCCATGATTGAAAAATCTAAAGCCTATGAAAAAAATTTGTCTACAGAGGAGGAAATTTTTGGGAATTCCAAAAAAATATCTCCCAAGGCCTAGATATTTCCCCTCCGGAAATGTAAGAGGCCATTGGTGGACATGACATTAGCAGAGCAAACGTCATTGAATACGATGAATATGATCTGGTACGTAGATATTATATTGGTATTGATATTGTTTAGTTTTCTTATTTCAAACATTGTGTTAAGTCATGAGTTTGCAGTGTTATGTATCATTCTAAATTTATTTTCTTTACTCGTTTATAGGATGCTATTGAAATAGATGCCTTTTGTATGAGACATGGAGGCGTCCGAGGTGTATCAGTCGAGAGAAAGGATGTGTCTCTATCTCATTTTTGAAAAAACTTTCAAAATAATGATTTGTATATATCATTCATCGTTTAATCCATATGCAACCATTGTCATTATGGCCATCAAATCATTATCAGTTTGTTTAGGAGGCCATAAGTACGCAAGAGAAACATATAAAATAAGTTTTTGTGAAAAGGGTGGCTATTAAATATTGGGTTATACTCCCAATGAGACTACAAAAAGATCATTTGCAATGGCCTTTATTCGGGATACATTGATAATGAGCAAATAGGACAAATTTAGAATTTTTGGATCCTATGAAAGGAGATTATTCCTTCATGACAATACCATACCATCTGAATCTTGAAGAGGATGATGATGATAATTACACAATTTTCTTTAATAGGTTTTGATATATTACAAGGGTCTCTTTTTTGTTATAAATTTGAATGCCTTTCGAAAAATTGTAATACTTGGCGAGTTTTTAGCTTTAAATCTAAATTGGGCTCTTCTATAAAACCACGAAAAAGTTGAACTAGATATTTATTTCTTGAATTGTGTCCTCCATGATTTGTTGCTCTATGAAATGCTCCCCTTGCTTGCCAATGAGATTTTTCCATGCCTTGTGATGACCAGATACTTAAGCTCCCATATTCCTTTGCAAAATAAGTTGCATGATGAAGAAGGATGTGTTGCAAACAATATTTTGACTAGTTACATCAGTAGAAACAAATATAAGTCTGGATGAAAAAAGTACCAAATAATGATATAGTTAGCACCATGTAATGAGTAACATTGTCTTTTTCCAACAATCATGTATAGATTTTACACATGTGGTCAATGATTTTGCAAAGTCCTCATTATCTTCTGATGATAAGGTTTTTCACCTGATAACACCT